>SJYV01012382.1:61755-130294 GCA_006410875.1 Neotragus pygmaeus | reverse complement strand
ATATATATATATATGTATATATATATATATATATAGAGAGAGAGAGAGAGAGAGAGAGAGTAATATTGTCTCTAAAAGGAATGACTATCCCTATGAAATGGATGATTTGATTAGTAAGAAAAATGCCTTCCCCAACGTTTACTCTCATTAAGCAATATTACTGAAGATAATCAAATCTAATATATTTTCTTTCACTTTAGGGAAACCCAACATGTAATTAAGAAACTTCTGTAAAGATTTACTTCATGAATTTTATCCTATCTTACATCTTTCTAAGGTTCAAATCTAGTGAAAAACAAGAATCTGCATGTAGAAGATTTTTTATAAAAGCCTATTGATTAAATGAATGGCTTAAACACATGGATGAAAGCAAGGACCTACAGTATAGCATGGGGAATTATATTCAATATCCTGAAACCATGAAATGGGACTCATGTGACAAAGGCAGGTATTGGTAGTATTTTGTGTTATCTTATCTGTTCTCTTGTGGGTTCCCTGGTGGCTCAGATGGTAAAGACTCTGGCTGCAATGCAAGAAACCCAGGTTTGATCCCTGGATCAGGAAGATCCCCCAGAGAAGGGAATAGCAACCCACTCCAGTATTCTTGCCTGGAAAATCCCATGGACAGAGGAGGCTGGCAGGCTACAGTCCATGGGGTCACTAAGAGTCAGACACAACTGAGCGTCTTCCACTATCTGGATCTGGTCTCTTACTGTGGGAAACTCAAATGGTAAAGAATCAGCCCACAATTTGGGAGACCTGGGTTTGATCCCTGGGTCGGGAAGATCCCCTGGAGGAGGGCATGGAAACCCACTCCAGCACTTTTGCCTGGAAAATTCTATGGACAGAGGTGCCTGGTGGGCTACAGCCCATGGGGTTGCAAAGAGTCAGACACAACTCTGTCTCTTATTTCCAGGTATTCTTCTCTTCAGTTGCATAAAATAGAAACAACTGTTTCAGAAGGCCTCCAGCTACCAATTTTATTGAAAACTATACTGATATAATTATATTAGTACTTAATATATGTCCTGAATGATTGAGATGATGCAATATGAAGATCTTTTCAATGTCAAAGGAGGAAGTTCTATGAATCCTTTAACATACCAAGGTCACTCACCTACGAATTTCAGATTTTTTAGCTCATATTAAGGAGATTTCCAATACTATTTATTGGTTTTGCTTATATCAAGAGCCTCTTTTTATTCTGTTTTGTAAATCTTCCCACTATCTCTGAGCTCCTGGTTAATTGTAAATATAGAAATCGCTCGGAGATATTGCACTTTTGGTTCCAGATCACCTCAACAAGTGAATAATGCAATAAAGTGAATCACATGAATCTTTTGGTTTCCCAGTGCATATAAAAGTTATATTTACTATACTGTAGTCTGTTAAGCATGCAGTAGCATTATATCTTAATTAAAAATACTTTATTGCTAAAAATGCCGCAATTACCTCACTAATCACAGATTACCATCACATCAAAAAGCGCTAATCACAGATAATCATAACAAGTACAATAATGGTGAAAACGTTTATAATTCTTTTTCTAATTGGTAAGTTGATACTTCTGAAGAATTACCAAAATGTGATACAGAGACATGATGTGAACAAGTGCTATTGGAAAAATGGCATCAATAGACTTGCTCAATACAGGTTGCCACAAACCTTCAATTTGTAAAAAGCACATTGTCTGTGAAGTGCAATAAATTGAAAGTGACAAAATGAGGTAAGGGAGTTTTTCTTCTTGAACCACCTGTCAAGATTTTTAGAGCTATTCTACATGAGTGAATGTTTCTGTTTTCTTTCACTTTCTTTTCGCAAAAATGATGAAATTAGCTAACAAGCTGTTGAGCTTAGATGTTTCATACTGCCTTCTCGTCCTCTTGTGCTGTCATGAAAAGATTATGAGAAAGGGTGACATCCTTTGCTGTTTACATCAACACGTTGCAAATTACTTTATCTCATGAGAGAACTAATTGTTCTGTGATGATTCAAAATGGACATTTGTTCCATACTTTTTTTTCTTTTAGGTTTAAATTGATAATTTATTCAGAAGGCTTTAGTCAGTATGCCTGAATTAAAAATACAGGCAAATCTGTTATAGGTCTAAAAAAACAAAAATAAGATGATGCAAAGAAATTACAGAAGTGTTTAGTGGTCAAAATGTGCAGTAACTAATTTATCAAGCCCAACTTCTGTCCAGAGTTGGAAGAAAAGTTGAATTAGTAAAGGTCTATGTGCCTCTCTTGTGATTGTCTTTCAAATCAATTACCTCATTAAATATTAAGTAAGCTTACAAGAAAAAAATCATCATAAAATCAGATTGGGTTAAATATTGTGAAGCTTCAAATAGAGATAAAAGTAGCATCCATCTCAGGGAGTTGTGACTTACTGGATTTGTATTTATTGATGTAAATTTCTGGCTCTGCCCTGCAGCTTGTGGAATCCTTGACCAGGGACTGAACCTGGGCCCCCAGCAGTGGAGGAATGGAGTCCTAACCCCTGAAACCATGAGAGAATTCCAGGAATTGATGTTTATAAAGTGCTTAGAAAAAGGTCTGGCACTTGGCAGCCATTCTACACATGTGTGTTAAATAAAAGTCAAAACTTTTATACTTGCTCCTTGAATCTATATGCTGAAAATAGTAACTAGATTGAATATAAACTAGATCATTCCAAATTTCTGTTTTCCAATAGAAATTAACTGTGCAAATTTCAATCTGCTATTCTTGGTTGAACATATTTTCAGAAAATATAAGCTGTGCAAAAAAGGATTCTATCAATATATTAAACAAAAGATATGTCAAATATATCTGTGGTATGAAGACATCATATTACATTTTAGAGAGTCATGTTTTGGGTGACTTGAGGCCTCATTCAGAAATTTTGTACATCATAGTATATAGCATATTTCCCTTTTGCAGAAATGTGAGTCCTACATTCCCCCACGAACACACTTTGCAAATATTTTTTCTTAGTATAGCATACCTCTTAAAATCCAACTTAAAATAAACAGAAAAACTCACTCTTTCGTGTAAAGGAGGAAAAATAATTTTCCCTCTACCTTCCTGAGTTCTTGACTGAAACCCCTGTTTCTTATTTTGAAACACAAAATAAGAAGAGAAAATAAAATAAAAATTGATTAACAGAAGATACACATAAAAGATAACCAAAGAAAAATGAATAACTCTAAGAAGTGGCTTAGAACTCCAGCTAAAATACCATCTTCAACTAAATAGGAAAGAAAGGTATAGAGTAATAGGGAGGCTTTCTGGTAAAACAAGGTAAACAAGAGTGAGATTTGTTATACCGATTTAAGTTGGTGCATTCTTCCTTGATAAGAACCTAAAGCTGTCTGATAGAGAGGGGAGGAGGGACACCTTTGTTACTTTATGACCTGCTTTTAGGCAAATAGGGCCTCCCTGGTGGCTCAGATGGTAAAGCATCTGCCTGCAATGTGGTAGACCTGGGTTCGATCTTTGGGTTGGGAAGATCCCCTGGAGAAGGAAATGGTAACCCACTCCAGTATCCTTGCTTGGAAGATCCCATGGACAGAGGAGCCTGGTAGGCCACAGTCCATGAGGTCACAAAGAGTTGGACATAAATGAACGACCTCAGTTTTTAGACAAGTAGAAGAAGGGCGGGCAGGGACCAATTTTGTAACTTCTCAGTCACATTCAGCTCAATCACCTTCAGTCCTTATGTCAAAGTAGCATATTGAGAGGTGGCGTATTCTGCTACAGATGCTGAAAGATCAGCACGTGTGCACCAGTACCGAATCAAATCTCACAGACATAGTTTGAGGTGAGGTAGAAAATAATAGCTTTAATTGCTTTGCCAGGCAAAGGGAGATAAAGTGGCAGTGGAAAACTGTGTCCCAGTCCAGGGGAGTTTGATGAAGAGATTTACGGTTTTGGCTCAAGGATGGGGTTGCTGATAAGATAAAGGTCTGCGCAGGGCCTGCACTCCTTTAATCTCATCTAAGATGGCTTCCTAATCTTGATGAACTTCTCTGGTTCCTTTAATCTTGTCTTTCTTGGTCACTCTTCCCTTGATGAGCAGTTGTTTGAATCTGCCCTTTGGAACTCAGGGAAGGTCATGGTGGATATCACAGAGATCTTCAACCTTTTAGAAATGTATAAGGCCTGGAAAAGTAGAATTCTTGAATATTTTCAGAAGACCAGTCCCACGAACAGGATCCAAAAACAACTCTAAGTAAACGGGATAAATAAAATGTCTTCAAAGATATTCAAGTGTTCTCATAGAAACGGGATTTCTGAAGTTCTCCTAGGCTCTCTGACTGACACAGTTCATTTTTGTTTTCTCTGCTTTGAAGCTTCCAAACCTAACACTGATGATGGTGATAATTTTCTGATGGTTTTCTTCTGCTGTGGAATTGCTTGCCTGAGTGTATCTGGCACATATCCTATTCTTCTATAGCCATGCTGATCCAAGTTTGACTTATTTAGTGCAGAGCAAGCATAACAGTGCTAGGAGTCAGCAAGAGACTTTAGACTAATCGATGGACATCAAGTGAAGGAAACTGAATGCACAGCAGATGTTTAAAACTCAAAATCTTGAATCTCTGATTGCAGGGATTTCTTTGTAGTCCCACCCCTCACAATGGCAGGACCCTGAGGAGTGAGTGTATGAGTTTCTTCTTCCAAGAGCATGCCTCAGTTTTCTCACTAATAGAATCTTCATTTTAATAAACTCATGCACAGTGAATTTTGGTCTTCTGAGTCATTGTCTTCTCCCCTGATGTTTCTGCCTCAATGCTGTGTATGGATCATGGTTCTCTAGTTCTGAGTCTTTCCAAAGACCCTTCTTGATAAACCTTCCTACCCTTGCCTTTTTCAAAAACTGATGCTTTTGAATTATTGTGCTGAAAGGAGATCAAATTAGTCAGTCCTAAAGGAAATCAACCTTGAATATCCATTGAAAGGACTAATGCTGAAGCTGAAACTCAAATTCTTTGGCTACCTGAAACAAAGAGCTGATTCACTGGATAAGACCCTGATGCTGGGAAAGATTGAAGGCAATAGGAGAAGGGGGCAACAGAGGATGAGATGGTGGGATAGCATCATCTACTCAACGGACTTGAGTCTAAGCAAACTCAGGGAGAGAGTGAAGGACAGGAAAGCCTGGCATGCTTGGACACCCCCTGTCCATGGGGTCACAAAGAGTTGGTCATGGCTTAGTAACCGAACAACAACCACGTAAAGTACATGAGTATTCACAAGGATCCAGAGGCTCAGATATAGTATCTTGCTCTCAGCCAGTCTGTGTGAGACTCTCCTTCAGTTAAGCAGATCTGTTCCATCATTATTTGTTAGACTGAGAAGATTGAGCTGAGTACCTCCTTGTTATCAGTAACAGGTCCCATCAGTGGATAAAGCTAGAAAATATTATATGTATATTATACATATAAATGTTATATATATATGTACATATATATGCATATATATCCCCATGTGTGTATGTGCTAAGTTGCTTCAGTCATGTCTGACTCTTTTGTGACCCCATGGACTGTAGTCTGCCTGGCTCTGACCATGTGTTTTCCCAGGCAAGAATACTAGAGTGGCTTGCCATTTCCTTTTCCAAGGGATCTTCCCAACCCAGGGACTGAACCCACATCTCCTGCTTGGCAGGCAAATTCTCTACCACTGAGCCACCATGGAAGCCTATACATGTGTAAAGTGATGACATAGATAGGTGTTATACATATATGTGTTATATTACATTACTATGTATGTCTATATCACTTTTACATTATCTGTGTGCACATATACTTATTTTAAAATGTATGTGTTCATATTGACACCTCTCATTTGAATTCCACGTGAAAGGATTCTGTCTCGCCTTCCCTCATTTCTATAGTTGTAAATATCTTCTCTGACAAATGAGAGATTGTCTTCATTATTTTCAATATGTTTCCTGATTTGCTTAACCATTGTGCTAGCTTGTTTAGTGGAGCCAGTGTGTCACCCATGGTGGTCATTTCCTCCGCCCACCATGATCGTGGCTCCTACATTTTTGCCTCGTCTCTGCATAGCTCTGTTCCTCTCTCCCCTCCCCAGTTTCATCCGCCACACAGGTTCCTACACTGGGGAAAGGAAAGGGAGTGAGGGGAGACTGAAAGGTCAAGGAAGAGACATGAAGGGAAGATGTAAAAACAAAGAAAAGGAAGGGAAAATGGGAAGAAAGGGCTCTAGTACTAATATTCATATATAAAATATTAAACATTAATTACAAAAAATAAATTAAATTAAAATTACCAGCTGCAATTATTGATTATTTAATTTTAAAATGCATAAAGCAACTCAGCCATGTTGCTATAAATATTTCTAAATATCTTCTCTTTATTTGAGGGTTTATCTCCTTGCAAACAGTTAAGGGGTTAGCTCACTGAAAGTTATAAACTTCAAAGTAATTTGTATGTTTCTAAATCCAAATTAGACAATTATCATGGCTATATTACTTTCTGCATGTGCCGTTAACTCATTTTTGAGTGGGTGGTGTTTACAAAAGCAAGCAGCTATTGAGTAATTACAGCAAAGGAGGGCCATACAGTATTAGGCATAGAGATCAAGAGATGTGTCTGATTATTTCACTTTCTTTATAGGCTCACAAACTTTTAAAGTGTGTATGCTAATATGACAGAAAATCAAATATGATTTTTCAAAGATTTGCATTTATTTTCTAATAAGAGGATATTTTATATATTTAGTTGAGTTACATTTCTTTTTCTGGGGAGTGCTGGTTCATGCTCTGCCACTTAAAAAAAACAGATCTTTAAAAGCTAATGGATAGGCATTCTTTATATATCATGCGTATTAACTTCTTACTGGAATTTTCTTTGCAGATATTTTCCTACGTTAGTGTTTGTCTTAAACTAGAAGTTAAGCATTTTTATTTACCCAAATCTATCCATTTTTTTCCCTTTATTTGTTTATATTTGAGAATATTTGTTATTCAGATGCAGCAAAGATTTGTTAAAGAATAAATATTCTCCAAGGGCTGTAGTTGCTGCTCTTCTCCTCCAATTTAAGCATCTAATCTAGTAGGTGTACTTTGGAGTCTAATGTTACTTAACAGGTTGCAGGTTATTCCTAATTTTATTTCCAAATGCCAACTCAATTGCTGAATAATCCATCTTTCCCTCTCTGGATGGAAATGCAACCTTTAAGAAACACACAATTCATACAAGCATGGGTAAATCTTGAGAATTTCTATTATTTTCTAATGATCTATCTGTTGATTATTATACCTGCAATATGCTACTTTAATTGCTATAGCTTTCAGTAAATTTTTATATCTGGCAGACCAAGTTCTTTCTCATTATTCTTACAATTTTCTTGCCTATCTTCATGTATTTATTCTTCCAGTTAAAAGTTATTATCAAGTTGTCAAGGTTTTAGGAAAAAAAATGATTTTGATGTGAGTGACACTATGTTTACAAGATAACTTAGTGGAAATTGACATCTTTACAATTTTTAGTTATCCCATCCAGGAAGGCAGTATTTTGTCAGCAATTCAGGTTCTATATTATGCCCTTCAGGAAGGTTTTATTGTTTATGAGCCTTACATTTTCTCTAGTTATTTCTAGATATTTTACAGCTTGGTTGCTATCCTAGATATGAACTTTCAAAATTATCCCTCTTAACTGGTTATTAATTTTAAAAAAGAAACCTAACACATTATATCTGGCTACCTCACGATACTCTTTTGGGAATAATAATTTTAACAAATTTTCAATTCTCTTGGAAATTTCAGGTATGTGAATGTAAGGTATGTAATTACTAATCACTTTATCTTTTCCTGTTTAATACATATTTCCTGTTTTTCTTAACTTACAACATTTTCCAAAAATCGGAATGCTGAATGGCTAAAAAAGAAAGTTTAAGTGAAAAATTAAAATCAAACCTCACAAACACATGTGGTTCTCCACCAATGCATTATAACAGAAGTATTTCATGGTTTAAAAGATGAATGAGTGTTGGCCTCCATAACCTGTGTTCAGGCAGTGCCATGCACTGCTCGGGTAGGGATTCCTACCCTGCACTGAGGCTGGAAGTCTTGAAGGTTTATGTGTCTCACAATTGAAGGGAAAATGAAAATGATCAGAATATTTGATCCTAAACTCTGAATACTGGATTAGTTGGAGAATGACGATATCCTTTTGTCTTTGAGTGATAACCTACTACACACAGATAACTTTTATGTCTCTTTTATATTAATGTTCCTATTACATGTTCCTGTTATGGAAAGAAGTACTCAATTAGGAGAAGAAGAGATACATAATGTTTAAAGGAGCTAATTTGCAGAAAAGTCTAAGTCAACCATCCTTAATGATCAAAGAGTGTGTAATGTTGCCAGTTAGGCTACATAATCAGAGCAATGGAGAAGTGCTACCAAAGTCACAGTGTGGTGACTGATTAAACCAAAGGAAGGAGAGTATCTCGGCAGAAATATTCTTATACATAAAGCACCTGTTGAGGGGAATGGAAGTAAAGGAATGGCATGGGAAACATGGTGTCTTGGGCTATCTGAGCACCTAGGACCTTATTCTTTAGGAAACAAATCTTGAACCTAGCACTAATAAGGGCGTGGTATTCACTCAGTTCTGTCCGACTCTTTGTGACCCCATGGACTGTAGTCCACCAGGCTCTCTGTCCATGGAATTCTCCAAGCAAGAATTCTGGAGTGGGTTGCCATTTCCTTCTCAAACTAATGAGGGAGATGTTGAGAAATACAAGAGTAAGACTCCAACATTGAAAATTTAATGAGTGCTAGCATAGAATGATGAACCTATGGGGGATGGGCAGGAGTGAATTTGCTGTTGGAAGAAATGGATGGAGTTAGTTCTGAGAATCAGGCAGGGAATCAGGCAGTGGGAACAAGGAGAGGGATAATAGTGGGATTAGGATTAGGATTTAGGTTTAGAAACTAAAGATCCCCTTGATGAAAGTGAAAGAGAAGAGTGAAGAAGTTGGCTTAAAACTCAACATTCAAAAGACAAAGATCATGGCATCCAGTCCCATCACTTCATGGCAAATAGATGGGGAAATGGTGGAAATAGTGAAAGACTTTATTTTCACCATCACTGCAGATGGTGACTGAAGCCACGAAATGAAAAGATGCTTGCCCCTTGGAAGGAAAGTTATGACCAACCTAGACAGCATATTAAAAATCAGAGACATCACTTTGCCAGCAAAGGTCCATCTAGTCAAGGCTATAGTCTTCCCAGTAGTCTTGTATGGATGTGAGAGTTGGACTATAAAGAAAGCTGATGCTTTTGAAAAAAATTGATGCTTTTGAACCATGGTGTTGGAGAAGACTCTTGAGAGTCCCTTGGACTGCAAGGAGATCCAACCAGTCCATCCTACAGGAGATCAGTCCTGAGTGTTCATTGGAAGGACTGATATTGAAGCTGAAACTTTGGCCACGTGATGCAAAGAGCTGACTCATTTGAAGACACCCTGATGCTGAGAAAGATTGAGGGCAGAAGGAGAAGGAGATGACAGAGGATGAGACAGTTGGATGGCATCACCGACTCAATGGACATGGGTTTGGGTAAACTCTGGGAGTTGATGACGGACACAGAATTCTGGCGTCATGACATGCTGCAGTCCATGGGGTCACAAAGAATCGGATACGACTGAGTGACTGAATTGAACTGATTCCATTTCTCAGCACCAACCAGAGTTCTTTTCCCTTTGAAAGTGTGTGTGGTAGTTACTCAGTCATGTCTGACTCTTTGCCACCCATGGACTATGGCCCCCCAAGCTCCTCTGACCATGGAATTCTCCAGGCAAGAATAATGGAGTAGGTTGCCATTACCTTCTCCAGGGAATCGCCCCCACCCTGGAATGGAACCTAGGTCTTCCACATCGTGGGCAGATCCTTTACTATCTGAGCCACCTGGGAAGTCTTCCCTTCCCTTTAGCCGTAGGATACTGAGAATACACCATGTTTACACTTTAACTAGTCAGAGCTAAGAGGATCACCATAATTCTAGTTCTTCTAAACTAACAAATCTGAAGCCAAAAAAAAAGTGCTGTACTTTGTTGCTCAGTCGTGTCTGACTAAGACGCTATGGACTGTAGCCTACTAGGCACCTCTGTTTATGCAGATTCTCCAGGCATGAATCCTGGAGAGGGTTGCTGTGCCCTCCTCCAAGGGATCTTCCCAACCCAGGAGTTGAACACAGATCTCTCACATTGCAGGAAGATTCTTACTGTCTGAGCCTCCAGGAAAGCCACCCCACCCCCACCCCCCCACCAACCACATAAAAAAGGGCAGTATGTATTATTAGAAAGCCATTTCTTCCATGTCAGAATTTTGAGTATAATAAGAAACTTAATTTGTATATCAGATTTTGCTGTGCACCACAAAACCTGGTAGCTAGAACAATAATAATTTTCATTAGCTCTTAATTTTGTGGGCAAGTTGAGTGACTCTTCTGGCCTGACCCTATGACTTGCTGCTCTTGTAACCAGGTGATTATTAGGCACTGAGCTGGCCAGAGGAAAGATGGAGCACCTCAGTTCTTTTCCATGGGGCATCTTATTTTCCAACAGGTTAGTTAAGTATTAGTCACTCAGTTGTGTCTGACTCCTTGAGATGTTATGGACTATAGTCCGCCAGGTTCCTCTATCTGTGGAATTCTCTAGGCAAGAATACTGGAGTGGGTAACCATTCCCTTCTTTGACTAATTCACATAGAGGTCTCACAGTTTCAAGTATGGCGAGAGAGCAAGTACCAAAGCACATGTTCTTTAAGCTTGCATCATGTTTGCTAATATCCATTGGCCAAAATAAGTCACGAGGACAACTCAGTGTCAAAGGGAAGGAAGGAAGATAGAGTTCACTTTTTGTTTAGAGAATCTGCTTTGTCATATTCAATGGCAAGGATGATACCAGGGCAAGCATTTGTGGCATTTTTATATTCTACCATGATTGACTATTAACTTCCACTGTAAAAACAAGATAGAGGAGACATGAGGAGACACAAGGAAGGNAGATAGAGTTCACTTTTTGTTTAGAGAATCTGCATTGTCATATTCAATGGCAAGGATGATACCAGGGCAAGCATTTGTGGCATTTTTATATTCTACCATGATTGACTATTAACTTCCACTGTAAAAACAAGATAGAGGAGACATGAGGAGACACAAGGAAGGAGGAGAACTCATAATTTATAAAGACCTAATGGATTTCCTGGTGGTACAGTGGCTAAGACTCTGGGCTCCCAATGCAAGGGGCCTGCGTTTGATCCCTGTTCATGGAACTAGATCCCATATGCTGCAACTAAGAATTTTCATGCTACAATTAAAAAACCTGGCACAGTCAAATAAATAAATAAAATTTGGGCTTCCCAGGTGGTGCTAGTGGTAAAGAACCTGCCTGCCAATGCGGAAGACATGAAGAAGTGAAGTGAAAGTTGCTCAGTAGTGTGACTCCTGCGATTTCATGGACTATACAGTCCAAGGAATTCTCCAGGTCAGGATACTGGAGTGGGTAGTCTTTCCCTTCTCCAGGGGATCTTCCCAACCCAGGGACTGACCCCATGTCTCCCGCATTGCAGGCAGATTCTTTACCAGCTGAGCCACAAGGGAAGCCAGCAGAAGACATAGGAGATGTAGATTTTATCCCTGGGTCAAAAAGATCCCCTGGAGGAGGGCATGGCAACCCACTCCAGTATTCTTGCCTGGAGAATCCCTTGGACAGAGGAGCCTGGTGGGCTACAATCCATGGGGTGGCAAAGAGTCAGATACAANTTTTGAACTGTGGTGTTGGAGAAGACTCTTGAGAGTCCCTTGGACTGCAAGGAGATCCAACCAGTCCATTCTGAAGGAGATCAGCCCTGGGATTTCTTTGGAAGGAATGATACTAAAGCTGAAACTCCAGTCCTTTGGCCACCTCATGCGAAGAGTTGACTCATTGGGAAAGACTCTGATGCTGGGAGGGATTGGGGGCAGGAGGAGAAGGGGACGACCGAGGATGAGATGGCTGGATGGCATCACTGACTCGATGGACGTGAGTCTGAGTGAACTGTGGGAGTTGGTGATGGACAGGGAGGCCTGGCGTGCTGCGATTCATGGGGTCGCAAAGAATCAGACACGACTGAGCGACTGAACTGAACTGATAGAATTCAGCCTCAAATAACTTAAGGAGATAAGATTTAGATTTGATAGCTCTACGCTAGGTCATCCTTAATCTGGCCAATCCTTTTTCAATCTGTCTCTCATCTAAGTCTCACTACCTACCCCAACCCACTACCCTTCATACCTTATTCAGGTTCTGTGTTTTCAGTAAGTCACTGCCTTCTTCAACCTGCTACCTCCACGAGTGTTGTAAGGCTCAAAGTCCAAGCCCAATTAATGATTCCAAATGGACATGCTAAATGGAAATTTTCTTTCAGGTAGCATTCATACCTTGACACTTGCCCTTGAAAAATGCCCCAGAAGCAGTATGGTATCACGGAAAGAATGCTGGACTTGGAAAGATTGAGTTTCGACATCATGCTCTTCATTTTACCCTTGTGATCTGGAATAGAAAATTCAGTTTCTATGGGCCTCAGTTTCCTCATTTGTAAAGTGAGGACTTTACTGTCTTGCTCACTTTATTGGTTGACTAGGAACATGACATCATGCAATGTGAATGCATTAAAACCATTCTTTAGTGGAATTATAGCCACATGGATGGTCTTCTATTCTCTAAGCCTATCAACATCCTTCCTTAATACTCAAAAAGTTGGAAAATGCACATGAATCCAAAACCAAACAAAAAGATTTAGTCACCGAGATGTTTCACTAAATTTTAACAGCCTTTATCTGGGTAGAATGGGTTGCCTAGTTGCTCAGTTGGTAAAGAATCTGGAATACATTGATTATCAATAACTTTTAGAGAGATTTTATTTCATCATAGCAAGTACTTATTTCCTGTTGGCTGAGTCTTTTTCAAAGCCTCCACTTGCACATTTATATGAGATTTTCCTAGCCAGACCGGGCCAAAGGCACAGTGAGAAGCTATCTTTTTATACTTTTTTTGCTTCTTTCAGATAATAATTATGAGTAAAAGGCAAGAGAAGGAAACTGACATGGAATTTGAGAGTACTATAACTTACCTGTAAGTACTTACGTACAAATAAGTGCATGGGTTAGTTGGCTAGACATCAGTCTCTGCTTATGTGAAGTAAGTCATTGGTCTATACTTAGAACTCAAATATTTATATGTTTACTTATATTGACTGGGGCTTCCTGGTGACTTGGATGGTAAAGGATCTGCCTGTAATGCGGGAGACCTGGGTTTGATCCCTGGGTCAGGAAGATCCCCTGGAGAAGGGAATGGCTATCCAATACAGTATTTCCGCCTGGAGAATTCTGTGCACAGAGTAGCCTGGTGGGCTACAGTCCATGGCATTACAAAGAGTCAGACATGACTGATCAACTGATACTATCATGTTGATATTTGAATTCTGTCCCTTGTTTGTCTTGCCTGGTTGACACCCTCAGAGATGGAGCATCATAATAACTTATTTCTAAAATTATCTCACCATTTTGCTCCTGACATCATTACTCATTGCCTCATTCAACTCTCATCCTTGATGAACACTTTCTTTTTCTTCTTTCTTATGGTGAAGTCCTTGCCTCTGTCTCTCTGCTGTCTCAGCAGCCCTGAGTAAATGCGTGGTCTTCATGTCCCAGGCCCCAGACCCACTTGAATGTAAGTCCTGTGGTCACCACTCCCCACTAGGTTCACACCAACCTTCCAGTAGTAACTGAATGTAAGCTCATGTGTGAAAGAGGTAAGTTTTCTATTTCAGTTGTGAGATAAAAATAGAAAATGTATAACATAAAAGTTAAATGTACCGATATTTAAATGGGTTGAAGTTAGTTATTTAAAAAACACACCCAAGTTACTATTCCTTGATTGAATATATCAAATATTGCTAGCATGTATGGATGTAAGAACTGGACCATAAAGAAGGCTGAGGGGTGAAGAATTGATGCCTTTTAACTGTGGTCCTGGAGAAAAGTCTTCAGAGTCTTTTGGACAGCGAGGAAATCATGCCAGTCAATCCTAAAGGAAATCAACCCTGAATATTCATTGGAAGGACTAATGCTGAAGCTCCAATACTCTGGTCACCTGATGCGAAAAGCCAGCTCATTGAAAAAGACCCTGATATTGGGAAAGATTGGAGGCAAAAGGAAAAGCAGGCAGCAGAGGATGAGATGGTTGGATGGCATCACTAACTCAATGAACATGAGTGTGAGTAAACTCAGGGAGATAACAAAGGATAGGGAAGCCTGGCATGCAGCAGCTCATGGGATCACAAAGAGCTGGATACAATTTAGTGGCTGAAGAACCTCACCCAAGGAGTCTCTTCATGTGGTCCTTCCCATCATAGTCCAATTTGTCTTGTAGGATGGAACAACTAGCCACACTGTTATGACAGTTTTCTTGCTTTTACTTAGAGCTTACAACGGGGGAATCCAGTAAGTGTTTTCTGAAAAGCTCCAGATAGTAAATATTTTAAGATTTGGTGACCACTTATGATTTCTGTCTCATTCCCCGCCCACCCCCCGACCTCTTTGTTCTTCTTCAGTTCTTTAACAAATCTTTAAAAATGTGAAAATTGTTCATAGCTCACAGGATATATATAGGTCAGACTTGGCCTGTGGCTGTAGTTTTTTTTGGGGGGGTTTAGATCCCAACATAATACTGATGGAATTTTCTTTCCAACATCATTCTTATAGTATTTATCCATACTATTGCATGAAGCTCTAGTTCATTCATTGTCATTAATCTATAGCATTTTGTGTCTGATTTATCTTTTTTTTTTTTTTTACCTACTCTACAATGTATATTTTGTTGTTTCAAAGTTTTACATTTACAAAAAATATTACTATGAACATTTTTATATGTTCCCTGAGGCATCTTTGTAAATTCATCTGGGGTATATACTTTGGTACAAAATATCTTGAGTCTATGGTCCATTTTAATAAAGCCTGTCTTCCAGTAGGGTTGTAAATATTTTCCCTGTTACATGTAGTGTATTGGCATTTCCATTGATCCACATCCCTAGCAGCATTTGGTATTGACAAACCTTTTTAATTTTTGTCAATCTGTTTCCAATTTCCCAAATTGTCAATTGCATTTTGTTTTTTTTAGATTTCCATGAATGTTACTGACTTTAAGCACATTTTTCCTGTGTGCATCAGTGATTTGGATTTTCTATTTTGGTATGTATTAATAACTAATGAAATCTTTTGCCTTATTTTTCTTGAGTAGGAGGCCATTTTCATTTTGATTTGTAGACATTTAAAAAAATATATTCTAGATAATAGATTCTGGTTGTATGCATTTACAACAGGTTCTGTCTGTTTGTGGTTATTATTTTTTTGTTGTTCATTGTTTGTGGTACCTTTTGATAAACCTAAGTATTCAATTATAATGTTGTTGAATGTAGTGAGATTTCCCTTTATGATGACTGCTTTCTAAATTTGGGGTTTTTTTATTTTTAGGTAGAAATGGATAAGTTTTGAAAGTATGTGTTAGCTAAGAAGCTTAGTTGCATATCCTATGTAAAAGGAGCAGGAAAACTACTTTCTCTGTGTTTTTATCCCTTGTGCCTTTGTAACCATGAACTTGTCTCTTGCTCATCACATCACCACTCATGTCTTCCAAAGCCTGAGGGCCCCTGAAGGAATTCTCACACTCCTCAGCTGATGACTCTCTGTGTCTTTGTCCCTCTGTGTCTATCCTTCCTTACTAAATTTCTCCTGGTAGCCTGTTGGTTGTTTACATGAATCTTCACACGGTACCTGAAAAATCTACATTTGGAATTTTTGGACCTGCTGATCATTTTTACCTTCTCTCCTTTTTTACATCCTGGCTTCCAAATCTAATGGACCTCTTCCTTCTCTGAGTTTGAAAATACTGATCAAGAATGCATCACTCCTCTCTCTTGACTTCTAGTGTTGCCTGATTTTTCTCCTATCTTCTGACTAGTTTATCTGACAACTTATATATCAGTGGTTCTTTACATTTTGGGGGATTCCTGAACTTCTTTGGAAGTGTACTGATTTTCTTCTCTTGAAAAATACATAGTTGTAAATAAATACTATTTTTCATAACACTTCAGAGAGTATGCCTCATTATAAACCTTGGTCCTGAAATAAGAGGGAAAGGGGCAGGCACAACTCTTAAAAGAATGGTATAATTCAGGGACACGACATAAACCAGTTAGAATCAAATGGGACGAAGAAGGCAGACAAGACTAGACCTTGTGCCTCAATCAGCAAGCTAAATGACACACCCAGAGGCATCATGACAATTCCAAGATACTGTCAAAAGACCAAGGAATGGGCAATGGCTCAATTCCTGGAAATTTCCACTCTTTCCCCCAAAAAGATGGAACAATGCTCCCACTCATTCGCATATGAAATTACCCAGCCCGTAAAAACTGATCACACCACATTTCAAGACCACCAGACTTGCCCTCTGTGATGGCCCACATTCTGTCTGTGGAATGTGCTTTTCTCTGAATCTGAATAAATCAACTTCTTGCATATCATTTGTCTCTCACTGAATTCTTTCTGTGATGAGACATCAAGAACCTGAGCTTCTTTAGGTCCTGAAACCAGGTATTGTGTGCTTTGGCTGGGTCAGAGCAAGGATACATAGAAACTATGCAAAAAAGAGCTTAATGACCCAGATAACCATGATCACTCAGACATTCTGGAGTCCAAAGTTAGGTGGGCCTTTAGGAAGCATTACTACTAACAAAGTTAGGGGGGATAGTGGAATTACAGTGGAGTTATTTAAAGTCCTAAGATATGATGCTGTTAAAGTAAATGCATTCAATATGCCAGCAAATATGGAAAACTCAACAGTGGCCACAGGACTGGAAAAGATCAGTTGTCATTCTAAACCCAAAGAAAAGCAATGCCAAAGAATATTCAAACTACCACACGATGTCACTCATTTCACATGCTAACAAAGTAATGCTCAAAATTCTCCAAGCCAGGCTTCAACAGTACATGAACCATGAACTTCCAGATGTTCAACCTGGATTTAGAAAAGGCAGAGGAATCAGAGATCAAATTGCCAACATCCATTGGATCATTAAAAAAACACGAGAGTTCCAGAAAAATATATATTTCTACTTTATTGACTACACTGAAGCTTTGACTGTGTGGATCACAATAAACTGTGGAAAATTCTTAAGAGATGGAAGTACCAGACCACCTGACCTGCCTCCTGAGAAATCTGCATGCAGGTGAAGAAGCAACATTGAGAACTGGATGTGGATCAACAGACTGGTTCCAAATTGGGAAAGGAGAGCATCAAGGCTGTATTTTGTCCTTTTGCTTCTTTAACTTCTATGCAGAGTACATCATGAGAAATGCCAGGCTGGATGAAGCACAAGATGGAATTAAGATTGCCGGGGGAAACATCAATAACCACAGATATGCACATAACACCACCCTTATGGCAGAAAGTGAAGAACTAAAGAGCCTCTTAATGAAAGAGAAAGAGCAGAGTGAAAAAGTTGGCTTAAAACTCAACTTTCAGAAAACTAAAATCATGGCATCTGGTCCCATCACTTCATGGCAGATAGATGGGAAAACAATGGAAACAGTGTCAGACTTCTTATTTGGGGGCTCCAAAATCACTGCAGATGGTGATTGCAGCCATGAAATGAAAAGATGCTTGCTTCTTGGAAGAAAAGCTATGACCAACCTAGACAACATATTAATAAGCAGAGACATTACCTTGCCAACAAATGTCCATCTAGTCAAAGCTATGATTTTCCCAGTAGTCATGTATGGATGTGAGAATTGAATTATAAAGAAAGCTGAGTGCTGAAGAATTAATGCTTTTGAACTGTGGTGTTGGAGAAGACTCTTGAGAGTCCCTTGGACTGCAGGGAGATCCAACTAGCCAATCCTAAATGAAATCAGTCCTGAATATCTATTGGAAGGACTGATGCTGAAGCTGAAGCTCCAATACTTTGGCTACCTGATGTGAAGAACTGACTCATTGGAAAAGACTCTGATACTGGGAAAGACTGAAGACAGGAAGAGAAGGTCATGACAGGGTATGGTTGGATGGCATCACTGACTCAATGGACATGCTGCTGCTGCTGCTGCTAAGTTGCATCAGTCATGTCTGACTCTGCTACCCCATAGACGGCAGCCCACCAGGCTCCCCGTCCCTGGGATTCTCCAGGCTAGAACACTGTAGTGGGTTGCCATTTCCTTCTCCAATGCATGAAAGTGAAAAGTGAAAGTGAAGTTGCTCAGTCGTGTTCGACCCTCAGTGACCCCATGGACTGCAGCCTACTAGGCTCCTCCAGGATGAAGGAGTCTAGTAGGCTGCAGTCCATGAGTTTGAGTAAACTCTGGGAGTTGGTGGTAGACAGGGAGGCCTGGTGTGCTACAGTCCATTGGGTCAAAAAGAGTTGAAGGTGACTGTGTTACTGAACTGAAGTGAGTCCCAGCCAGGTGGGTTCAAGTCCCAAAGTGGGTTTTGGTTGGATTTGAGTCCCAGTATATGGTTCAAGTCCCAATCTAAGGTAAACTACTTCTGTCTTGTTTTATAAAAAGTCAAGGAAATTTTAAAAACCTTACTGGCTTTATTCAATAATTGCTGTTGAGCAGCCTTTCACCTAGCAGACAGAAAGGACCTCTGAGGAGATGTACAAAATGCAAAACTTTTATAGTCAAAAGGGAGGAGGGCAAGGGAGTTACACAGGAAATGGCAGATCTGTTGAGGCAAGGTCACCTTCCTTTAAGCGTGGCAGGACTCTATCAGACAGATGGTTTCACTAGTCCTGACCAGGTAATTCCTGATTGACTGGTTTAAGATGCCATTCCTGGGAAATGCCAAAACTTAGGATAAAATTAGGTATTGAGTCTCAATTAAATGACTTGGGAATTATTAGAAATTTTCTCCATTTGGGGCCTGTGTTCTTTTCAACAATTACCCCATACTTTGATCAGACTTTCAGTTTGAGAGATGTGATCATTCCTAGCCACTGCTCTCAAATTTGTCACAGTTTTTGCTGATCCTTTGTGTGGTATTCATAATTTACAACTTCATGTTTCAAATGGGTCCACCTATTCACAGCTGTTCTGATGTTCCAGTCTTATGGAGGTAGGTCATTTCCTAGGTGGTTAGTGGCTGTGAACGTGCATTTAAAACCTTTGAGAAAATACAGTGCACCAGGGAGTCTATTATTATTGTAAGCAGGATGATCCCATGTTTGGAGTGTACTTTGGAACCATGGACCTTAAGACTCAAATCAATCAAAATCAAATAATTCAAAGAAAGATCCCACCAAAGGACTCATTTTTAATTTTTTTATTTTTATTTTTAAAGTCAAGTGGCTTGTTGAGTGAGTTTATGTAGATGTGTTTTAAATTCCCCTGAAGTGTTCTTTCAGACACAAGTGGTGTTGACCACAGCATAGACACCTCCTTGCACACCTGAAAGATAATCAAAGGTTATTCCTATTATCAAGAACAACCTTGAGAAGCAAATCTAAGGATTTTTTTTGACAGGTACTTCTTTTGCAGTAGATTCCATAATACTTTCAAGGGTTAAGGACACGTTCCCGATCAGAGCTTCAATTGTACTCTCTTCCAAGCATGGAAGTAGGGATCTGCCGAAGGAAGAAAATTCTAATCATGAACTTCTCCTGTAGATTCTTTTTAACTTTATCATGTGGAATTATATTTCAGTTTAACTGTGAACAGTTAGGAGCACACTTAGATAACCTAAGAGACATAGTCTATCTAGGCATTTATGGATCTAAGAAGAATGATAATCACAGCAAAGATAAATCCTATAGGGGCCAGACCACTCCTACTAAGATAGCACTGTTACTGGATTCATTCATAGGAATTATTGCATTTACCTATTCAAGCCAGCGATTGGTTAGGTTTTTATCACACTCAGGAAGTAAATCTCCCAGCCTAAAATGAAAACATTTTGGGAATACCTTGGCAGTCCGGTGGTTAGGACTCCATGCTTTCACATCTGAAAGCCTGGGGTCAATCCTTGGTTGTGAAACTAAGATGCCACCAGCTGTGTGGGACAGCCAAAAAAAAAAAAAAAATGTTATAAATTCCTTGCAGAGATAAATCTATTTGGGATTAGAGGCAAATCTGATTTAGATAATCATAGAATGAAGACTACAAATGGTGCTACTATCTGCACAGGTCTTTGTGTCTAATTGGGCAGGTACAATTAAAATCAGAGAAAGGTAAACTCAAGGCTCTGGACAATTTACACATAAAAGGCACTCTGTAAGTGATGCCCAAGAAGGGTTGATTGTAGTTGACAGGGACATTGGGCACAGCAGAAAACTGGTCACAGAGAAGATCGGGGCCTCTAACAACATGGGCAAATCAGTTTTCTATGACAAATATGAAGTCTGAAAGTTTACCTTCCTTGGCAATGGTCTGGGGCATGATGGCATTATCTTTCCTGGCCAATGCCAGGGTGAAACAGAGGAGGAAAAGAAGAAAGATTTTCATGTTTAGTTAAAGTATGAAGACTTAATCTGTTGTCTTGGCAGAACCAATATGCCTCAATGTTGGCTACTTCCTTTCCTAATCAGTTGGGTTTGGAGGTCTCCAGTGTATTCACAGGAGCAGATTCCAAATGGAGCCTTCTTCAGCTGTGAGAAAAGTGCCCAAAGCTCAAGGCTTTCCAGTTTTGCAGCAGTGCTGGTGGTCAAGAGCACATGCTAAGTTCCTTTCTATGGGTCTCACTCTGGTTTTGCAAAACCATCAGAGTCAAACAAAAAGTATCTGAAAATGACAAGACTTAAAATGTCCATTCTTTCAAGGCAAACCATTCAATATCACAGTAATTCAAGTCTATGCCTCAACCAGTAACACTGAGAAGCTGAAGTTGAACAGTTTTATGAAGACCTACAAGGCCTTTTAGAAGTAACACCCAAAAAAGATGTCCTTTCCATTATTGGGGACTGGAATGCAAAAGTAGGAAGTCAAGAAACACCTAGAGTAACAGGCAAATTTGGTCTTGGAATGTGGAATGAAGCAGGGCAAAGATTAATAGAGTTTGGCTAAGAAAACGCAATGGTCATAGCAAACACCCTCTTCCAACAACACAAGAGAAGACTATACACATGGACATCACCAGATGGTCAACACCGAAATCAGATTGATTATATTCTTTGCAGCCAAAGATGGAGAAGCTCTATACAGTCAACAAAAACAAGACCAGGAGCTGACTGTGGCTCAGATCATGAAATCCTTATTACCAAATTCAGACTTAATTGAAGAAAGTAGGGAAAACCACTAGANTACCTCTTGACATTGTTTTCTTGAACGGTGACCCTGTTTGAATTCCTGTCTGATGGCTGGCATCAGTTTGGCAGGGCCCAGCTGCAAATGGAGTGAGACTCAGATTTCTGTCTGGCCATATATTGGGGCCCCTAACCTAATGATTAGAGAGCCAAGTTCTCAGGACTCCAAGCAATACAAACAGAAAGGTAACTTCTGTCCTCTGGGAGACTAAAGATCGGTAACCAGTGCGTCTGGATTTGAAGAGGAAAGGACAATGTGAAAATTTATTTTTCTCTCTCTACCAAGCACCACAGACTGAGATTCTGGAGAGCAGACTTTTGCAAAAATTTCTACACTTCACTGGTTTCTGCCAGTTTTCCCAGGATCCCATCTGCAGGCTCCGAGGGGTGTTTGAAGTAGAGAGTGTAGCTCCAGGGTCTACCAGAATTTGGCAAGTTTTCATGATTTTGATTTAAATATCCCATGGCTGCTTAAGGGAATAGCGTGGCTTTTTTTTTTTTTTTTTTTCAGAAAATGCCTCAGAGTCCCATAAAACGTGGGGGTGGTCACAAATGGGAGCCCTCCTTTGATGGTAGATATGAGTGGGGTGGATGTGTGTGTGTAAGGTCACCAACTTGGTCTGAATTGGCTAGTGGTATGTAACTAAGTAGGTCCCTTTGAATCAGTAATTGAATCTTTTAGTTGTATTTCTAATCACCAAAGTGCTGATGTAGCAAATTGGCTGATAGATGCTTTGCAGTGACGATGGGCCCCATTGGCAAAATATTCAGGTCAAGAAAAATAAATGTGATGTCTTGGGCAACATCACCAACCTACACACTACACTGATTTTTCATCCTCTTCTGTTTGGACACAATAGACATTTTTCTGTCTATTTATACAGAGTATCTTAAACTTTTACTTATAAAACCAATCTATCTCAGTTTCTTTTCAAATATTATATCTTAGGTTATTCAAAGAAGCATGTTTTGTAGGGGAAGAATTTTAGTCAGATGCAGAGTTACCATTCACTCAGTCACTCATTCATTTACCCTTGCAGCAAATTATTTACTCAAATTATCAATATTTATATATAATATAGCTATTCATTAACTCATGGTAAAAACTTGTCAAAAATCTCAAGATTAAATGTATATAGAAAAACTGCAAGAAAATTTAAACAAAGACCATGATATAATAAATTTTCCCGGGATCATGAAATCTTGAGAACCAGTAAATGGAATTTCTCTGCAAAACCAGTGTTATGGCTTACAGACTTCTCTCTAATCTATCTGCTTTTATTTTATCTGAGACTTTAAATTTTGTTACAGAGATTTTTCTCTTGGAGAATTGTGAGAAAGCAGTAAGAGGAGACCTGAAAAGTTTCTGGCAGTGGTGCAGGGTTTAGATTATAAAAGTGAGGAAGGCTGGATGCTTTCTGTTGAAATAGACTGTTAAGAACTTTGTCAAAGAATGAACTCTTACTGTAACCCACACCTCATTTGTCACCCTGATGGGCTGAGGAAAAGTGACATTTACAAACTGAGAATGAAAGCACATCCATTTCGCCAGTCTGACACCCTGATATAATAACTATTTACCTTGAGAAAGAGGCACTGAGATTTCCGATTCTTGTGAATCTTCTCACTTTGGCACTTATTTTCTCACTCTGTCAAACAGCCCCAGATTAATGGAACAATTTGTTCAACAAATCATATTAGTAGAATGCACAGAGGGTAAAGAGAGAGAGGCGGGGGAGCAGAAAATTTTTACTCATTCATAGCAGTGGTATCTCTGCAAATAAAAATGTAGTTATGCCTGACATTTACAGAGGGACAATGTGAAAGGGAAAGAGTGTAATGACTTTGGGCAGTGGAGAGATCATTTGGTAAGAACAGCTGTGCTCTAAGGGGAATTAAGATAAAGTTACACATAGCATCTAGGTTGAGCTTCCTCCTAGAACATATTTGTCAAATACAGCAGGATCTGCCTGTATCAAAATAATATAAATTTCGTTAAAATTAAGCACCTCAGGCTTTCTATGCTATGCAGATGTGCTTCATTCCAGCCCATGCTTGCGAAGTTGCAAAGAGTTCTAGGAACATCATGTTACAAAGAAGATTCAATACCTTGGAACAGACGATAGGCACGGGGATCTCACAATTGCTTCATGTGATTTGGACTGAGATTGTTAAGTCTGAAAGGCCTTCAGTTCACATTTCAAAGGCAAAAAATAAAACTAGAATAATTGATAGAGATTCTGCAATTCATTTGTTTCATGCCTTTGGGCCACAAGTTTGAATGATATTTAGAAAATAGCTGATAAATAGTGGCTACAACAAATATGCTTATACACTGCCTATTTCCTTCTTTTGCACACACACAAAATATATGATAGCATATTTCCCCACTAACTTTCAAAGGACACTCAAAGTTGGCTGTGATGTTCATTTATTTGAATTAGGGTTGTCCCACTGCTATTGTATCTTGTAGCCACAACAGAAATTGACACTCACTCGTCTCTGTTTCTGTATACTGCGGCCTTGGGTGTCAAGGGAAAATATCGCTCTGCGTTTTTGCTCCTTCGATTTCTCTTCCCTTCCTCCTTTCTTTTTTCCTTTTTCTTCTTTCTCTTTCTTTAGGGTTTTTGACAAATTTTTGAGCCACATGAGAGATCTCAACACCTTTTGACACAAAATTAGTTCCTGAAACTCCTAATTAACCTGGAAAAAAAATGTTTTTTCTTTCCTGTTTCGATGGACAAATGTTCTTTTTTTAATCCTGTGTTTATGCTAGAAAAACTTCAGTGTAAAGATGACCTGTTCAAATCATTAAGGAATAACAATAGATTGATAAACGACTCACTTCTAGTCACAATTCAGTGGTAAGTAACCATCTGAAGCTGCCCAGAATATCACTGATATGACCACCTCCAGAGAAAATAAAAACTCTAATGTTAGGCATTCATTCTATAGAAAAATACTGTTTTTGTTTTTGTTTTTTTCAGAAGTGTTGGTTATTCTTTGACTACTTATTTGCCCTATTTTTCATATAGTAAATATTTTATCAAAGAAGATCAAGATAATGCATGGCACTATTGGGGACTTTTAGGGCATAAATAAATAAGAAAGTACCTTGCTATGCCAGATAACACAGTAGTTGTTTGTGTGTGTATGTGTGCATGCACATATTTGTTATAAAGGAAACATATGTTCATTTTAGAAAATTTGAAATGTGTATAAAATGTTAAAAATGTAATACTCTTCTAAGTGTATATAAATCTATGATAATATATCTGTGATATAAAGGTTGGAGAGGACTGTCTCAAGTCACCTCAGCTAAATAGAGACATGTTTTGGGGATGTATGTCGACTAGAATCTGTGGCTGTAAGCCCCTATTTGGGGCAGATAATTTGATCATATGCTTGTCCTTTCTGGCTTTTTTACCCTGATCATAATCACATGATTTCTCTACTACTCATTCTGATGAGTTCTAGGTTATTTCCATTTCAGTAAACATTAAAGCGATTTAATACAACAGAAGTTTGCTCTTCACCCAAGAAAGGGTCACATGCAGCAGCACCAGTCCTCCCCTAGTGACGCAGGGATCCAGGCTCTTTCTGTCTTGCGGCTTTTCGGAGCCTTATGATCATCTGAGTCTAGCTTATGTAAAAGGAGAAAGAGAAGAATCTATTTTATCCTAAACTTCCCAGTCCAGTGGTAACACACACACACAATTTCTGTGCAAAGAGGACTGGGAAATAGGAGGTGCATAGCCAGAAATCCCTGCCGCACCACCCTATGGCTTGTTCATTTTCTCTGCTCTATGCTAATATATTGATACCTTTTTTTTTACTTGCATAGAGATGTTCACTGCAGCTTTATTGACTGTAGGTGAAAATAAAAAAAAATGAAAGCAAACTCAAAAGGTTAGGATATAATTGAGTACACTCTGGAGCATTGATTTCACTAAATATACTTCTGAAATGGTTAGGTGTTGTTTCAGGGGTTCCGAAGAGCTCTGGTAGTTTACGTCTCAGCACAGAAAGAATTCAGCAAGAGGCAAAGTGAAAAGTGATTTATTAGAATAGGATGCTTGTGAGGGTTACAAAAGAGCAGGTGAGAGGGTGCTGCACCCTGCATACTTAGTGGGTTGTATTTTTATAATCAAAGAACAGGGGCGACAGGGAGAAGACCGTCTTTGTCTTTCTTGAGTAGACATCATGCTTCCATCATCAGTTCCTCCTCCAGGTTGGGCAGGGAAGTTTCTTGTCCCTGCCTAGTAAAGCTTGGCCCACAAATTATTGTTTTTTACATGTGCGGAGAGCATGTCCTAGGGACCATTAAGCCACTGAGCTCACTGGGCAGGATATCTGTCTCATACCACCACTGTTTCATCTTTTGGGAGCATGTCTTGTGGTTCCATTGCATGGTTTCATTGCTAAGCAAGTTGCTTGGTTTTGTGGTGAAGCAAACCCACTTTCTTGAGTAATCATTAACTTTAGGGGTCTTCCATATTTTTTTCTATTTACAATCCCCTAACTACGGGAGATGGTGATGGACAGGGAGGCCTGGCGTGCTGCGATTCATGGGGTCACGAAGAGTCGGANAAGCAAACCCACTTTCTTGAGTAATCATTAACTTTAGGGGTCTTCCATATTTTTTTCTATTTACAATCCCCTAACTACGGGAGATGGTGATGGACAGGGAGGCCTGGCGTGCTGCGATTCATGGGGTCACGAAGAGTCGGACACAACTGAGCGACTGAACTGAACTGACAGGGATTAACTGGGCTTCCCCAAGGGCCCAGATGGTAAAAAGGTAAAGATCCTGCTTGCAATGTGGGAGACCTGGGTTCAGTCCCTAGGTTGGGAAGATCCCCTGGAGGAGGGCATAGCAACCCACTCTAGTAGTCTTCCCTGGAGAATCCCCATGGACAGAGAAGCCTGGTGACAGTTCATAGGGTCACAAAGAGTTGACACGACTGAGCGACTAAGCACAGCACAGTGGCCTTAACTATTTAATCACCTACATTGTCCCTTTACTCTGCCCCGATCATTTCTACTTACTTGTCACTTATGCTACCTCATAACTTGGCTTGACATTAGGTGCCTCATCCAACTGTTACCAAACTCAGATTTTACTGCTTGCCACTCAAAAGCCAGTAATTTGAGAGGCAAGTGTCAGTAGAAAGGAAAGTCACTTTAATCTGAAGATCTGACAATCTGGAGAAAAGGTGGACTCATGTCTTGAGACCAACTCCAGAGATTCTCTCAGCAAAGACAGTTTTTAAAGGGAAAAATGTCATGGAATCAGGGAAATGGGGAAGAGTCTCTGTGAATCGTCCAGGCAAGAGGTTGGGTTCTCCACCCTTCTCCATTGTGTGCAGGGTGGCTGGACTCTTCAGATGTTATCTTGCCTGGGTGACCTGCCTGCAGGATTGCTAAGGGGAAGGAGGGTACTGGAAGTAGAGAGCTAGTCATTCTTTAATGTCTTAGTTCTTCATTCTTATTTCTTTTTATCCATGAAAAGAATCAACAGGTTAGACAAGCATGGTACACATTCAGTCAGTTCAGTCGCTCAGTTGCGATCCCGCGGACTGCAGCACACCAGGCCTCCCTGTCCATCACCAACTCCTGGAGTTTACTCAAACTCACATCCATTGAGTCAGTGATACCATCCAACCATTTCATCCTCTGTCGTCCCCTTCTCCTCTCACCTTCAATCTTTCCCAGCGTCAGGGTCTTTACGAATGAGTCAGTTCTTGGCATCAGGTGGCCAAAGTATTGGAGCTTCAGCTTCAACATCAGTCCTTCCAATGAACATTCAGGATTGATTTCCTTTAGGATGGACTGGTTGGATCTCCTTGCAATCCAAGGGACTCTCAAGAGTTTCTCCAACATCACAGTTTAAAAGCATCAACTCTTCGGTGCTCAGCTTTCTTTATAGGCCAACTCTCACATCCATACATGACTCCTGGGAAAACCATAGCCCTGACTAGACCTTTGTTGGCAAAGTAATGTCCTTGTTTTTTACACATTCAGGAGAGTACAAATTAGGAGCTGGTTTAAATTGCCCTGTGATCTCATTCCCATAATTAGGTTCTTTCAAGATGAGGAAATAGAAACAGGCAAAGGAGAAAGGGGTGCTATCACCACTTCATGTTGCCTCCCTATCTTATTTTTTTTTTTTCATAGCTCTAGCTTCTCTTCTAAATTGGCTGACTCTATTCTGCTTCCCAGTGTAAATTTCAGAAAGAGAATCTCACTGATATAGTGGTCACCTCTTCATCAATGACAGATCAGTTCAGCTGTCACAAGCCAGCCTGTGGGGTTAGTGTCAGTATGTCTGGTGTACACCTTTGGTCTAATCAGCTGTGTCTCTAGTCATTGCTGGGGCTGGTGGTGTTACTTGACTAAAGAGTGGTTGTATTTGACAAAGTTTTTCATAGCAAGGATTTGGTTCACCTTGATTTTGCTTGTCTCTTACATGTCGCTTTACAGTTTACTCTCCACCCAACTCTAAATATCCATTATCAGTATCAGAATATTTTATGCTTGCCACAGACTAAAAAGATTCCACATTCCACAAAACCTTAAGAAAGCACTGATTTACATGAATTTCTCTGCTTGTTTCCTAAAGATTTAATTTTCTTATGCCTCACTGGTGATCCTGGTTACAGGTGACACATAAACGTCCCTTTCCTCTGTAGAAACAGACTTGCCATTTTCACTTGTGAGTTGTCATTCTCTTCTTTAGGCTGCAGCCACTTCAGAAAAAGAATATGTCCAAGTTGGAAGGAGCACTTTTGATCCATGGTGGTTCGTTCAGTTCAGTTCAGTCGCTCAGCTGTGTTCAACACTTTGCAACCCCATGGACTGTATGGAGCATGCCAGGCTTTCTTGTCCATCACCAACTCCTGGAGCTTACTCAAACTCATGTTCATCGAGTCAGTGATGCCATCCAACCATCTCACCCTCTGTTTTCCTCTTCTCCTCCTGCCTTCAATCTTTCCTGGCATTAGGGTCTTTTCAAATGTGTCAGTTCCTTGCATCAGGTGGCCAAAGTATTGGTACTTCAGGTTTATCAGTCCTTCCAATGAATATTCAGGACTGATTGCCTTTAGGATGGAGTGGTTGGATCTCCTTGCAGTCCAAGGGACTCTCAAGAGTCTTCTCCAACACCACTGTTCAAAAGAATCAATTCTTCAGCACTCAGCTTTCTTTATAGTCCAACTCTCACATCCATACATGACTACTGGAAAAATCATAGCCTTGACTAGATGGACGTTTGTTGGCAAAGTAATGTCTCTGCTTTTTAATATGTTGTCTAGTTTGGTTGGTCATCACTTTTCTTCCAAGGAGCAAGCATCTTTTAATTTCATGGCTGCAGTCACCATCTGCAGTGATTTTGGAGCTTCAGAAAATGAAGTCTCACAGTTTCCATTGTTTCCCCATCTATTTTCCATGAAGTGATGGCACCAGATGCCATGATCTTAGTTTTCTGAATGTTGAGTTTTAAGCCAGTTTTTTCACTTTCCTCTTTCACTTTCATCAAGAGGCTCTTTAGTTCTTCTTCACTTTCTGCCATAAGGGTGGTGTCATCTGCATATCTGAGGTTATTGATATTTCTCCCAGCAATCTTGATTCCAGTTTTTGCTTCAGCCAGCCTGGCATTTCACATGATGTACTCTGCATAGAAGTTAAATAAACAGGGTGACAATATACAGCTTTGACAAACTCCTTTCCCGATTTGGAACCAGATCCTGTCGGGGTAGTTTCGTTAAAAAGAGGGAATTCTAGTAGTGGCTTGCTTATGAAATGTGTTGCTAAAAATCAAGAATAATGGTCATAATTAGAGAGAAGTTGAATATAATTATTTTGATCTGCCTAATAATGTACCAGTTATAGAGTCTGATCTTCATGCTGGGCACTGTGCCAAGTCCAACTTGAGATTCATTGTTTGTGTTCCCGCAACCTTCCCAGGTGGATGCCTTCATCTCTGTTCAGATGAAGAGGTGGTACTTCAGAGAGATTATATGACGTGCTAGAGGCCCCACTGATAAACGCAGGACCTGATCACTAAATTTGGCTCTCTTCTATATCCCGTGCCCACTCTGTTGCTGGCCCTTCAATATGAGTCTCTTGTATCATCTTGTTGCTTCCTATATCTTTACCCAAAATAATTAACAGAGTGCCACAGTGTAGAGTAAACCAGAATTTCCTGAACATTAGGTAAAGCGGTTGTTCTGTCACAAAGACTAGCTCGTTTATTTCTTCAACAACCCTGGGAGGTAAATATTATTAGTCCCATTTCATAGATAAGGAAATGGTGGTTCAGAGTAACTTCCTTGGGCTGCCATCTTTAACTGGCAGCATCCAGGATTTAAACACAGATCTTCTGGCCCCAATTCTGAGAGTCTTTCTACCTCTCCTCAATTTCTTCACTAGTTAATAAAAACAACTCAGAGAGATAATGATTGTTTTACTTTTGTTTACTCTCTAAGTCTTGTCTGATTCTTTTGTGACCCCTTAAACTATAGCCTGCCAGGCTTCTCTGTCCCTGGGATTTCAGAGGCAAGAATACTGACTGGAATGGGTTGCCATTTCCTTTTTCAAGGGAAATTTCTGACTCAGGTGTTGAAGCCTAATATCCTGCACTGTCAAGTGGATTTTTTTTTTTTTTTTTGCCACTGAGCCACCAGGGAAGCCCTTGTTTTACTTTGAGTGAGTTAAAGTGTTGTTCAGTTAGTTGCGTTTGACTCTTTGCAACCCTATGAACTGTAGCCCACCGGGCTCCTCTGTCCCTGGAATTTTCCAGGCAAGAATTCTGGAGTGGGTAGCCATTCCCTTCTCTAGAGGATCTTCCCTACCCAGAGGCTGAACTCGGATCTTCCGCATTGCAGGCATATACTTTACCATTTGAGCCACTTAGCTTCACACTAATATGCTCTCAGTTAGGTCTCCATATATGTAATGAATAATAAATTTACCCCCTGAGTCTAATGATGAACTAAAGTTGTCACTAATATTTTTTTTTTCCTGCCTTTCCTTCAAGCTTTCCTTTTGATTTGTATTACTCTTAATTGGGAGGCTTGATAAAAGATAGTTTTCAGAGAAAGTAAATCACGAGTTCCAGATATAAATACAAAGACCCATTCAAAAACTTGTTTCTCTTCCTTTATTTTCCCTGTAAAGGTAGGTTTTACAACCAGTGCAAAGGAAAAACCAAGAGTACACATGTATATGGAATATTTACAATATTCACTGATGTATAAAAGAATATAGAGATGAATTGCAATTGGAGACAAAACTGTTTTTTTTTCTACAAGGGAGGTGTAGGTATTCAATAAAATATTTACTAAACAGGACAGAGTATATATTATTATCAGTTTTCAAAGAGTTGCCAAATAGCTCAAAGACAGCAAGGCTAGAAATGGGCAGCCAGGAAAGAGGTACTATTCATTATGCACTTATTTCCATTGAAACACATTTTTCCCCCCAACAGGCCATTGGTGTAGTTTTGAGAAGCTCATTTGGGGCATTATATATGGTCAAAAATAAGTAGGCAGTTTCAAATAAGTATAAATTGGTAGTCACACATAGAATAGATTTAGGAATGAATGGGCTATTCTTTTCTATGTTATTTCCCTGATTCTGGGTGATGGTGGCTGTAATTAACATCCCTGTAGGTTAGGAGGAAGACAAACATAGAAAAATCTACCAAATCAGAGAGAATGAGCTTGAAATTCTTTTTCCCTGGATGAGACCACCTAACTCCCTCAGAACCATTTGAAGCCACTTCGCCTCTGGCCTAGGGTAGAGACTGGGAGAAGGAGATTAAGAACCCCGTGGCCATTAGCCTGCCATCAAGGGTCTCAAATGTACTTTTAAAATTCCAGTGGTCTCCAAATGAAGTCGAAAAACCAGTTATACACTAAATGGATCAAAGAAAGAAAAAATTCATTATATAACTTTCAGTGTGCATATCATTTTCAATCACAATCGTTTGCTGAAGTGTCAGTCTCAGGCATGTGGGACTCCACAACTCCATGGACTGTAGCCCACCAAGCTCCTCTGTCCCTGGGATTTTCCAGGCAAGAATACTGGAGTGAGTTCCATACCTTCCTCCAGGGAATCTTCCCAGCCAAGAGATCGAACCCAGGTCTCCATGGATATTATTAATATCTGAACTTCTGTTATTGTAAATAGCAGCATTATACTGCTGTGTACCCTTGGCGTATACTTAGCAAAGGCGTTCCTTTGTAGAACGTAACACACATTTTGGTGGGGCGCTGTATTAAAACAGATATTTTAAAATACTGATAGGAGGCTCGTCACTCTCAGTGGCCCTGACTCTCCCCAAACAGAACTGAGAGGTCCTACCGTGGCTCCAGGCCAAGGACATTTTCCCCGGCAAATATGTGCCAAAGTTCCTCCAAAAGTCCTTTGNTGGATTAATGAAATTAGAGGACAGTGGCACAATTTGGACATATATATTCTTGAAAGTAAGAGTTCTCCATTTGTAAAGGACTTAGGAGAAAAGTAAATCTGCTAAGCCCAATAAGCAAGCAAACAAAAAACCAAGTGAACTGAATAGAAATCAGAAAGTTGAGTCTCATCAACCAATACTCAAATCGAATCACAAAGTATTTTCTGATCCCCTGTTCATTTTTTGCAAGGAAGGAATTTTACTGACTACTTTATTGATTATTTTTTTTGTCACTGAATTTGTTTTTCATATAGATATTTTCTGGAAGTCATTTGGCATAGTGGGAAAAGGCATTAAAAGAGCAGTTTAAAATGAATTTCATTCTTTTTGTTAATTAACCAGATGAAATTAAAAGGGTTTATAAATCATGTCCTCAAAAAAGAAATTTTATTTCATTTTATTTTAAAATCATCATTATTATTTGAGAGAGAGAAAGAGAAAGAGAGATGAATGTTCAGTCTGTTTCATCTCTTAGATCTCCAATAATTCTTGACTTCCCTTGTGGCTCAGCTGGTAAAGAATCTACTTGTAATGTGGGAGACCTGGGTTTGATTCCTGGGTTGGAAAGATTCCCTGGAGAAGGGAAAGGCTACCAACTCCATTATTCTGGCCTAGAGAATTCAACGGACTGTAAAGTTCATGGAGTCAAAAAGAGTTGGACACAACTGACTGACTTTCATTTACTCACTCTCTGAAAATTTGGGTCTAGAGAGATGGAAAAAATTTCCAAAGAAGATATAATGTTCCTCTGGCAGTTTGACTTTTTTAATGTAAACCTGATGGAGGAGTTCTTTGGAGTTTTTGTGAGGTTGTCATGAAATGTATGTATTGACATTGAATGACATCTTCAAATGAAATGAAAATATCTGTAGAGGCAAATAATTTTTAAAATAAATCATTATTTTTAAAATTTATTACATATTATTTTGTAGGGACTTCAAAGTCAGTATTTCTGAGTCTCAAATGTTCTTATCTGTAAAATAGGCATAATAATGTCCAACTTTAAGGCTTACAGGTAGGATTAAATTAATGAATGTATTTAATATATCTGCCCAAGGCATTGGGACCATTTTGTTCCGTATTATTCTTAAAAGGGATAATGGAAGCTGAAAGAACTTAAATTACGTTACCTAGTTTTTATGTTTCCCATAGATTTCAGTCTCTATAGTTGTGTAAGACACAACTATATCATCTTACTTAACTCATGTGCTGTGTGCTGTCCTTAGTCACTCTCTTGTCTGACACTTTGTGACCCCATGGACTGTAGCCTGCCAGGGTCCTCTGTCCATGGGGATTCTCAAGGCAAGAATACTGGAGTGGGTTGTCATGGCCTCCTCCAGGGAATCTTCCCAACTCAGGGATCGAACCCAGGTCTCCTGCATTGCAGGCAGATTCTTCACCAGCTGGGTTACTCATAAAAAACACAAATCTATTTATGTGTTCAAGCTCTGGAAGCTTACTAATAACATATGAATAACATAACCTTGTAAGCAGGTTTAGAACTCTTCCTGCATCCCTTAATTGCGAAGAGATATTTGCCAATTATCTTAAGGGAGAGTGGTTTGAATATCCTAATATTTGTATATATAGAGAGACTTTCCTTTTATTCTTATCTATAGCCTAACTAATAGGGTTCCCAGGTGGCGCACACGGTAAAGAACCTACCTGCCAATGCAGGAAATGTGATGGATACAGGTTTGATCCCTGGGTTGGAAAGATCCCCTGGAGGAGGGCATGGCAATTCACTCCAGTGTTCTTGTCTGGAGAATCCCATGGACTGGGGAGACTGGTGGGCTACAGTCCATAGGGTCACAAAGAGTCAGACACAACAAGTGACTTCACACATATGCATAGCCTAACTAATGTTCTCAAGCTTAATGTGCATAAACATTTCTCTTAGATTGTATATGGGCAATTTAAAGGATTCTCAACCATGGTTTTTACAGCAGATGGTTTTCTGCTGCAAACCTCTATGCATATTTTGGAATTTAATACTCTTGTAAGATGCAATATCATATCTAAATAATTATAGCAGATAATTCCAAATATATAAACTTCAGTACAATGTGAATAGGTGTTTGCCATATTTTAAAGATTTCCTGGCACAGATGATATAACTCTTTCAGTTAGCATCCAGTCCTGATTGACATTAGGTCTCTTTGACTTTCCATTTGACCAAGTTGTCCTTTTCTGATACAGCCCCTTTCTCACTCAGTCTTGTTCACCCTTTTTTTCCCGGTTCTAGTAAAGGCTTCGCCTTCTTTTCTGCCTTTATGCAATGCCTTTTTGTAAACCCTTCACCGCTTCCCAGAGCCTTGTCTTGAGTTTGCAGCTCCCAGGGGTCCGCACGCTGCACTGTTTACCTATGGTCCATGTCACCCGCGTCCTGTCCAGTCGGCTTTAACTCTGTCTACTACCAGTTTCTGGAACTCTGCATATTTCTGTCTCTTGATTCCCACATTCCTGTTGATCCGTTTGCTCTACTGCCATGTTTCTGGGGTCACACCAACCTCCTGCTGGGCATATACACACACTCACTTCTATACCAGACACTCAAGAGAAATGGATATATCCTGGGAAATGTTTTAACTCTCCCTGTAGACTCATCTGTTCAGTAACTTTACTTACGAGTGAAGTAAGGGAACCCTGCTACAGAGCTTTGCAAAAGAGTAAACATCTGACAGCCTCAGTAATTCAGCTCTCTCTGTAACAGTAAAGAGAGTGACTTACAGCAGCCAAATTCTAAAAGAAATATATTTGACTCTGATTCTCCTAAATCCATCTGTTTAAACTGGCTATAATACAGCTAGCTGCCTGTAGTTTAAAATGGGTTTTAAATTGGTGCACATTAGGACATGCAGCTTTATGGCTCAAAATAGGGATGATACTAATGAAAGAAGAAACAAAAAACAAGCACGTGCACAGTCCCAGAGCTTCTTCAGTACAGTAATCTGGGCTACCGGGGGTGGGATAGTCNGTTTAAAATGGGTTTTAAATTGGTGCACATTAGGACATGCAGCTTTATGGCTCAAAATAGGGATGATACTAATGAAAGAAGAAACAAAAAACAAGCACGTGCACAGTCCCAGAGCTTCTTCAGTACAGTAATCTGGGCTACCGGGGGTGGGATAGTCGTAGTCAAAAAGATCTGTGGGAAATCTAACTTCAAGTTAGAACTCAAACACCAAATCACTTTCATTTTTCAAAAGTCCCAAACAGATTATGGAGAGATTGTGACCTTTACGATGACTAACTAAGATACATTAGTTAAAATGCTTCAGTTTCTTTCTGTTTTTATATGTAGGCATCTTCCTTTGCCAAGTTTGAAAAGAAAAGAAAAAAAAGTAAATGAATCCTCTGGAATGGCAAGAGAAACATTTGGTCTTAAGTAATCCTCACTTCTTAACCTAACGTGGCAGCTCATAGGGAAACTGTTGGATCAGCAACCCTAATGACTTTAGGTTGCCTCCCATGTGTGCATATGCGATGGCCAGGAGCAAATGCACACTGACAACCCATCCTCTCCATTCTGTGCTTACCGTGTTGGTGTTTTAGCTTCGTGACTGTTTGGTAGACTCCGTGTGGGTGTCTAAGGAGTTATGGCCAGAGCAGAAACTAGTCTTCTCTGAGAATACCCCTAATGGGTGCTGAGACAAACATAAAACTATGGAATTAAAATGTTTTGTGAAATGTGTTTATTTGTGAAAGTGTTAGTTGCTCAATCATGCCCGACTCTTTGTAACCCCCATGGACTGTAGACCGCTGGCTCCTCTGTCCATGGAATTCTCCAGGAAAGAAAACTGGTGTGGGTTGCCATGTCCCCCTCCAGGGGATCTTTCCAATCCAGGGATTGAACCTGGGTCTCCTGCATTATGAAACCTATAGTAACATGAAAATTGTTGAATATTGCTTCTTCAAAGCCTCATGTACAAAGAGTGTGAAACTCACAAGCAAAGGACACCACTCTGTATGTCACATCAAAAAACTCTAATAATTTTGTACAAAAGAGAAAAACAACCAAGGAATGTGCTCATTAATAATTACTCAAATGAGAATTGCACACACATGTTCTTTCTCATTTTGAAAAATACTTATGCTGTTTGTGTGTATGTAATGTGTACACATAGACACATATACACACACACACATATACATACACACATCACAGGGCACTGTTATCAAATCAACAGGGCAGATGGCAAGTCAGTCAGTGCTTATTGAACTGAAAATAATATCACACATAACTGACATGCTGTAATTATTTTGTTCTAATTGTGATTGGTGGAGTGACTTAAATAAAATTGATGTTGTCACTTGTACAAGAGAAGAAAATCTCCTTAATTTAGAGTATCAGCAGTAGTTGAGGGATTTATTTATTACTTATCGCAGAAAGATTGAGACTTTTTGTTAATTACATCCTTGAAAAATTGTGACTTAGAGGACAGGAACCTTTCATTTTCTAATCAAAGGTTAATTCTTTACTGACAATAATAAAGATAGTAGATCTCCTTTAAGAAAGTGTTGATGAACCCACCAACTCCAGAAGTGTTTAAAATCAGGTGGAGAAGCCAGCTGCTATGTCGTTGCCCCTGCCAGCTCCTTTATACACTCACGCCTTGCAGAAAGCAAATGTTCTTCAGCGGACGGTCTCAATCTTTTCTACTAAAATGTTTCTAATAGCAGAGAAATCTATAGGAATTAAGAAGGCAGGGAAGGTGTGAGTAGGCATGTGTTGTGGCCTCCCACAGAACAAAGATTATTTCAAGCCTTATGTCTGATTTTAATGCATTCATATCACTTTTACATTCAACTTTATTACATATGTATATACTTTTATATTAAATAAATGCCCTCATTCCAACAGTCAGGGGAGTTTGTCATTTCCTCAGTTCTGTCTTGATGCAGCAAAAATTTGAAGCAACGGATGGACCAGTGTTACAGCTCCATGTTGCAGTTCAGTTTTATTTGGCAAGCAAAGGGAAATACACCCTTGAGGACTGAAGGCGGGCCGACCCAATAAACACGAGGAAAGAGAAGCCCCCTGCTCAATTTTGTCTCCTCTTTTTGTATACTTTTTCTCCTTCCCCTGAGCCTGCCCGATGTAAAATGGGCTAGCCAGAAGAGCTGTTTGTTCTACCCGAGGTTCCCTCCCAGTCCTCGGACATGCCTCTCCTTTTTTCTATTCTATCTACCTAACACACCTAAAGGAAGTTTATTGCTGTGGTGATTTGGTGGTTTCAAATACACTTTGGCAGAGGAATCAACAGCCACCAATTCTAAAACCTTGAATTTTGTTTATTCCAGCTATTCATCTACTAGTGAAAAGTGAAATGAAAGTCAGTCATGTCCAACTCTTTGCGACGCTATGAACTATACAGTCCATGGAACTCTCCGGGCCAGAATAGTGGAGTGGGTAGCCTTTCCCCTCTCCAGGGGATCTTCCCAACCCAGGAATTGAACCCAGGTCTCCACATTGCAAGCGAATTCCTTACCAGCTGAGCCACTCGTGGCTCACCAGAAATCAATTTTGTGAATAATTTCTGGCCTATGGGTCCATCTCAGTTTCATTTTGCCTTGCAGCTGAGTATCAGGTCATGACAAAGGAAGATTAGACTCGCTCCATTGCTTGTTGAAATTCAAAGGAAACCATAACCCTTGAGAATACTCTGTTTTTGCATCAGCACCTAATGTTCCTCTCCCCTATGTCAGGCAAAGGCCCATCTGTCTGTTTGACTTCCATTTGAGGAGAACTCCCTCTACAGACCACCATGGGACCTGGTGAAGCTGGAGTGCTTCCTGGTTCCATCAGAGGCAGCCCACACAGCCCGAGTCAGGTAACAGCAGGGCTGGCTGATGCAGCATGAGACTTCTTAGTCATGACCGTGCATTTTCTTTCTTCCCCTCCCCCTCCCTCTCCTCCCTCTCCTCTTCCTCTTCCTTCTTCACCTTCCTCTTCTCAATAGTTACAGTGTGACTATAATATTTTCTCTTCCTTTCAGACTGATCTGTCATCAATCTCTTCTTTGAATATACCTCACTCATTCAAGCTTCTCTGTCTAAGAACATTCTATTATTCTTGCTTGAAATGCCATTTCCCAAGTTTCCTAATAGCCAAGTTATACACACCTTTTATTTCATAATCTACATCTTTGGTCATGAATAATCATTCTCAAGTCTGAAACTCTGTGACATTGTATAAATCTCAATATTATATTTTTATTTGTTTATTACTTTTGTGTTAAGCAGTGTTTGTTAATTTGCATTTTTAATTAGATGTGTATTATTTATCTTCCCTTTTGAACATCTTAAGGGCAAGGATTCAGGGTGTCCATGTAGTTTGACAAAGTACACACTCAGATAAGTGTTTTTTGAATGAATGAATATCTGGGTGTGAAAGAGAGCATTTCAGTCAAGTTCTTATAGTGGAATTGGGAAGAAGGCAGCAACAAACAATGATTAAAAATACATAGTTCATGGTCCACCTAAATGCTGTGCTCTGTCAGATCCCAGGTACTTGGATGGAGCAACTCAACTTGGCACATGAACTTTCTGTCATCTCTCCCTTTGCTTCCAACAAATTCAAACTTCCACCAAATTAATCTCTTTTGGTGACCTGATTGCACCAAATCATTTTGTGTTTCTGTAGTGTAATTATCTGTGATTCCCTTGCCCACCAGAAGATAAGGACTTTGCCTTACATCTCTGTGTCCTCAGAATCCAATAGAGTGTGCTCTTCACAGAGGATCAGTAACAATTTGTGGATGGACACTTGAAGGATTCATGCTTCTACTTGCTACATACATACATATTTGACAACACTTTGGCCCAAGAGGTAAAGGAAGAGAGTCTGGGCGTGTGTGGCTAAGTGATTCTGCAATTATAACTCAACTGACTACTGTCATCTTTCTGAGATGGGGAGGAGATGCTCGTGACTGGTTTGGTATAATTTGTAATAGCTGGTAATGTGGGAGTTGTTACACGGGTAACATAGCTTCTTCTCCTTGCTGGGAGGACATAGAGCAGAGGAGAAATTAGTAGTCATATTTTTTATTATCGCTAGGGCTAAATTATTCAATATTAATTTATGGTTGAGTTAACAATACCTGATAAACATAAAAAAATAGACAACTTTAGCTAAGAACAAAATTGATATCAAAAAGAGATTTCAAGGATCTGCTATTATATATAGACTTGAGGTTTATCTAAGATGTGAGCAGAGCATGGAGCATCATATATCTCCTCTGAAAATATCTTAAATGCTATGACATTAGCCACTTGCTTATAATTAAAGTATGTTGCCATTTCACCAAGCTTTCATTTACAGAAGAAAGTGCAAATTCCATTCCCCTTGAACTTTAGCTACTTCCAACTTTTTTCTTTGTTCTTTTCTTTAAAGCTTTGCAACAAATGCATCCCCATATGCTTATATTAGTTAATCTAGTATTAAACATATTGGCTGTGCAAAATGTTGGCACCCATTAATAAATGTTTTCATTTTTTCATTCTCTCTCTTTTTTTTAACTTTAGATTCTTCCTTTGACTACATAAGCAACAGCTGTCTAGCTGCCTGCACAAGACTGGATCTAATGCCTCTATAGAAATCTAGGTCAAAACACTTGGAATGCATGAATATCAAACAGAGTTTTCAAAACAGCAAATGAATACATCTTTAACTGGTGACATTTTCCTGTAGCATATGGTTGCAAGCTCAGGGGACTGGATGCTTTTTTGATGAATATGTTCCATCAAAAACTAAGGGATGGCAGTAGGCTTTTGCCACCTTCTGTTTTGCCTTATGAAATGATAATGCAAATGCATAGATAAAGATACAATGATCACAAGGCTTCTACCTTCAGACCTATTCTAAAGATGCATTTTTTCCCTTTTGGATGAGTCGCTTTGTCTTTGGTTTGGTTTGGGTTTATACATAGCTGTTTAAGATGACAACCAGTGGGAGCAGTTGTCTTTCCTGGGCAGAATTTGATGGGTAGAAATCTTCAAAAAGTTGAACTCAAAGGCAAATTCACCAAAGAGAAGAACTGAGGAGTTTGGTCACACGAGTAACTTATAGTCACAGGAGCAAGATATTGATCCAAATTCACTGTCAAATGTCAGCAAGGAGAGGCTGGATAATCATTTACCAATGAGGAATGCACAGAAAAACCCTGAGAAATTGGAGGTTGGTTTCTGATTCTTGGACCTGACAGCAATGATGCCAAGTGTGACCTTGAACATGTCCCTTTATCTCTGTGACATCACTGTCCTACTGCGTCAGATAAGTGGATAGCTGTATTATCTGTAAAGTCTTTCCCGGTCCTAAATTTCTAGGTTTGTAAATGTTTTCAAGGTTGTGTTATGGTTAATTGTATCCTGTTGATTGAAATGGCAGAACAGAGAAGATTAGGCTTTTATTTCTTTTTTAATTGACTGAAGATCTGTTTCTCAAAAATCATCCAGAATCTTCGCTTCCCCTCATCTATAAGGCAACTGTGAAGCTGTTCTAGCTGAGCAGGAGAAGGCAGGAAGAATGCCCCCGTAGCTTCTTTTGTGTTCCATCTCTCGAGGCAGCGTCTGAAACCGATGTGTGAAATATCTGAGTCGCCAACAAACCTGGTTTGGAAACCACTAGCTAAGAAAATGAATGTGTATGGGTGTTTTGTTAGTAATGGTGGGGATGGTGGAGACAAGCATCGGAAAGGCACTTTTTCTTTCTGCAATGAGCAATTTTGTGTTACAGTACTTTTCACTTGCAGGTTAAATGTAAAGCCTGTACTACTCCTGATTTGAAAAGTACAAACCAGGAGCTCCTTTTGTTTAAAAAATAACCAGCAAGACTTGTGGTTTTCACAGGAATTCTATAATGGCCTTTTATTCAGAGGGTGAATTTGCTATCCTTTGCCTTGATTTTGTATGCCCCCAGCAATATGCTTGAAATCATATTCAGAAGCATTCTCATTATTTTAGAATAACTGGAGATAAATTTTTTCTTCTAACACGCTTCCTGAGCTTCATTCTGAAAAACCTACTACTGTTACCAGGTACTTGGGTAGTCATTTAGATAGTTTATGTATACACCCTTTTGTGCGTACATAGGTGGTGTGTGTTTCTTTTTAGCAAAATAGTGGTATTGGTACATACACAAAAACATTTTGCTTTTTAAACTTAAGATTATATCTTACATAGCACATTCCTAATAAAAATGTATAATCTGCATAGTCCTTTATTTACATGTACATATTTTTTAAACCAATTTGTCTTAAAGAACTCTTAGTTGATTTTACTTATTTTTTTCCCGTTTATAAAGTAATAATGAACCTCCACATGTGCGTGTATTTATGAATACACGAAAAAAAATCAAAGGTTAATCTCCTAGAAATAATATTATTAGATCAAAGGGTATGTATACACTTAATTTAGGTAGAGAGTGTTAAATAATATTTAGGTATATTTATTCTTTATAAATAACTTAAAAAATGGTAACTGTAGTTTAACATCTTTGTAGCATGTTTAAAAATTATTTATATGTAAAAACTCTGTTCATATCTTTGTCCTTAAATTGAGTTAGGACAACTTAGTAGCCATCTGGAAAAAAAATAAAATTGTATTCCTACTTTATTTCCAACACCAAAATAAACTCCAGATGGACCAGAGATTTTAAGCTAAAAATAAATGCATTAAAGTACTATTAGAAAACATGGGAAGATATTTTTTGTAAGTAATCCAGAACTAAAGAAGGTCTTTCCAAGCACAACATAAAACCAATAAGGAATGTTTCTAAAGATTCGTAAATTAATGTCAATATATTTTGAAAAAAAAAAAGATGAATGACAAAGTTAGGTGAATGATGATGACACATTCGATAGGAGCCGATCACTTTAAGTAATCTGTAGCTTTCAATATAATATCAGCATGCAAAAATTGAAAGAGGCTGTTGCTCTCACCCCAACACACACAACAAACTGGGTAGGCTATAAAATCATAGTTTGTTTAGAAACGATCAGAGGTCCGGGAACACAAAGAAACCTAAACGAAATTAATTTTCAAAAGCAAAGATCCCTTCATAGATTACAATAGATTCATAGCCGCTGCCATCCCTGAGGCAGCTTTAAGAGCAAGCAGGTCAAGGTGAGGATAAACCAGCCTAACTTTTAATGGGCTTTTAATGACTCTGTGTGGGCTGGCGGGACAGAATAGAATTCCAGTATCTCAACCTTCCAGAAAGCCCGCTTCTATCCTCCAGCTGATGCTGAAGCTGAAACTCCAATACTTTGGCCACCTGATGTGAAGAACTGACTCATTTGAAAAGACCGTGCTGCTGGGAAAGATGGAAGGCAGGAGGAGAAGGGGGCGACAGAGGATAAGATGTTTGGATGGCTTCACTGACTCGGTGGACACGGGTTTGAGTAAACTCTGGGAGCTGGTAATGGACAGGGAGGCCTGGTGTGCTGGCATCCATGGGGTCGCAAACAGTCGGATACAACTGAAAGACTGAGCTGAACTGATCCTCCAACTCTTCTCTCATGTCTTCATCAGCTACTCAGGTAGTTCACAGAAGGGTGGTGACATCTGAGGATGCATGAGAGTGATCTCTGCTGATCAGAAGAAATGGGAGACACAGCCCTTCACGGAGAACACGGTAGCGAGTGCACAGGAATGCACAGAGCACAATGAAGAAGATGCTGTGCGATTTTCTTGTTTCAACTTTTATATAGGGAGAATATCATTCTGTTGGTAGTTTTTTGTCATTTTCATTTAAATTGCAGCATAAGTCATTCATAATATTAAGTGCGGCTGTGTTTCAGTGTATTTCTTTCATTTGACTTAGTCTCACGACAACTCCTTTGTGTAACTGCGCCTCAGTGCTTCTATCCGTTTGCTTGCGGATGAATCCTCGGGTTGTTTCCAGATGACTAGTGATGAAGTAAGAACTTCTATACATGTCTTATGTTACATATGTGCAAAAGTTTCTGTTCTGTTACCTAAGTGTGAAAATTCTGGGTGTTTAGATATTCAATTTTACAAGATAATGCCAAATTATTTCCCGAATGGATGGTAGCAGTTTATGCTTCTGGGAGCAACCTACAAGATTACACTGAATCACATCCTCTCCAACTCTTGGGTATTATCAAGCATTCTTAATTTTTTACAGTACAAATAATAGTGAAAGGCACCTCATTTTGTTCTTGATTACACTTAACGTGATTAATGTTTCCGATGTTAACCTGTTGAACATTTCATCACACGCTTATTGGGTCTCTACATTTCTTCTTTGGTGAATCTCTCTCTCTCTCTCTCTCTCTTTTTTTTTTATGCTAATTTTTGTACTGGGCTTGCCTTGTTAATGACTTTTAAGATGCTTTATATTTACTAATTTCATATATATACTTTATATATATATACATATATATATACTTCATATATATATATGAACTCATGGAGGTAGTGAAGGACAGGAAAGCCTGGCATGCTGCAGTCCATGGAGTTGCAAAAAGTCGGACATGACTTGGTGACTGAATAATAACTAAATACATACACACACACACACGTACACACACACACAGCAACCATCTTCTTCCAGCATTTTTTTTTTTTTTAAGTAATGATTTCTTTTCTCAATGATCCAATGTGTATTTGTTATACATCAAAGTTCCAGATATGTGTTGAACTTCTGGTCATTTTGTCTGTCTTGGAGCAATACCATATTGTCTAGTGCCTTAATTACTACAGTTCTATAATATGTTATGTAGCTACTATATAGCTCTATGGGGCTTCCCAGGTGGCACTAGTGGGAAAGAACCCACCTGCCAGTACAAGAGACAGAGATGCAGGTTTGATCCCTGGGTCAGGAAGATCCCCTGGTTTTTTAATAATGCAGTTTAGAAACTGGCAGAGAAAACTCCTCTACCCTTTCCCCTTCCTCAGATGTATATTGCTGGTGGAAAACCACCTTTGTCCAAACGATTGTTTGTTTTCTCTATAAGCTGATGAAGAAACTTGTCGAATTCCTTGAAGAAGTTTATGAAAAATTTGACTGACTATGCATTAAATATATAAATCAATTTAACGNACAAGAGACAGAGATGCAGGTTTGATCCCTGGGTCAGGAAGATCCCCTGGTTTTTTAATAATGCAGTTTAGAAACTGGCAGAGAAAACTCCTCTACCCTTTCCCCTTCCTCAGATGTATATTGCTGGTGGAAAACCACCTTTGTCCAAACGATTGTTTGTTTTCTCTATAAGCTGATGAAGAAACTTGTCGAATTCCTTGAAGAAGTTTATGAAAAATTTGACTGACTATGCATTAAATATATAAATCAATTTAACGTGGCTTGATATCTTAAGGAAATTCTTCCTTTTCATGAATATGTGTAACTTCTCAATTTATTTACAGCTTCTTTAATTAACTATGTTGAAGTTTTGAAATCTGCATATTGTCTTTCCCATATCTTTGTTAGATTTATAATGATATTTTATAATTCTTGTTTCTGTTATAAATGGTATATTAAAAAATATTTTCTCATTGATTTTGATAGTGTATAGAAATGCTCTCTATCAAAATCAACAAGAAAATCTTTTTTTTTAATATACCATTTATAACATTATAAGAGCATTTCTGTAACCATTGATAGTGTATAGAAATGCTCTTGGAGAAGGCAATGGCAACCCACTCCAGTACTTTTGCCTGGAAAATCCCATGGACAGAGGAGTCTGGTGGGCTGCAGTCCATGGGTTGCTAAGAGTCAGACATGACTGAGAGACTTCACTTTCATTTTTCCTTTCATGCATTGGAGAAAGAAATGGCAATCCACTCCAGTTTTTTTGCCTGGAGATTCCCAGGGCCGGGGGAGCCTGGTGGGCTGCCGTCTATGGGGTCGCACCGGGTCAAACAGGACTGAAGTGACTTAGCAGCAGCAGCAGCAGTAATTACTATGTTTGTGTTTGCATGTTGCTCACTACTAGATTCTAACTTATTTGGGACAATGACAATTTCGTTTTAGTTTCTTTAACACTTAGTAAATTACCTGTTACATAGTAGGTGCTCAATAAGTATGAGTAAAAGAAGGCAAGAAGTTTCTGTATTCAGTTCCTTAGACAGGAGTAGAGGTGAATTTGGGGAGGGGTGATTTTTACTAAGAGGTTGAAGAGATAACATCTTCTATCTGGACACTCCTGGACCAAGCTTGAAGTTTTAGAGGTGTTGTCTATAACATGATGCACAAAGAAAGCGATACCTGCTTGGCCAGCTAGATAAGTGACAGTAACCTGATGATTAGCAAAGTGATAGAAGTTATAGCTAGTTCACTTTCACATTTGTTGCTAGTCGCATTTTACAATATGTTATATGCGTTTCATATTGTTATTCTGCCAACTTCCATCTCTGTTGGCCATTAGTTTTAGGTGTTTTCTGAAATCCAAGAATGGAAATCCATTTTCAGAATGGTGTTTACCATTAATCCAAGGAAAGTATACATAGGAAAATATTTCCAGTTTTTAAAATTTATAAATGTTTGCAACTGTGCATCTATTTTTTTCTTAAATTGACACTTATTGCTGTTTACCTCCAGTAGCATGCCTCTCTATTGATTGCATTGTCCCATTTCCACATTAAAAACAAATTCCAACCTTTGGTAAAATTACTAACTATATATACATAAATACAATTCATCCAACAATTATCTATTAATCAGGGAAGTTCAGTTCAGATACTAAGTCCTGTCCGACTCTGCGATGCCATGGACTACAGCATACTAGGCTTCCTTGTGCTTCACCATCTCCTGGAGTTTGCAGAAAATCATGTACATTGAGTTGATGATGCCATCTGATCATCTCATCCTGTCACCCTTGCACTTCCTGCCTTCAGTCTTCTCTAGTATCAGGATCTTTTCCAATGAATTATATGTTTGCATCAGGTGGCCAAAGTATTGGAGTTTCAGCTTCAACATCAGGCCTTCTGATGCACATTCAGGACTGATCTCCTTTAGGATGGACTGGTTGGATCACCTTGCAGTCCGAGGGATTCTCAAGAGTCTTCTCCAGCATCACATGTCAAAAGCATCAATTCTTTGGTGCTCAGCTTTCTTTATAGTCCAACTCTCATATCCATACATGACTACTGGAAAAACCATAGCCTTGACTGGACAGACCTTTGTGGACAAAGTAATGTCTCTGCTTTTTAATAAGCTGTCTAGGTTATTAATTGGAGAAGGCAATGGCACCCCACTCCGGTACTCTTGCCTAGAAAATCCCATGGACGGAGGAGCCTGGAAGGCTGCAGGCCATGGGGTCGCTGAGGGTCGGACACGACTGAGCAACTTCACTTTCACTTTTTGCTTTCNAGGTGCCCAAAGTACTGGAGGTGCAGCTTTAGCATCATTCCTTTCAAAGAAATCCCAGGCTTGATCTCCTTCAGAATGGACTGGTTGGATCTCCTTGCAGTCCAAGGGATTCTCAAGAGTCTTCTCCAGCATCACATGTCAAAAGCATCAATTCTTTGGTGCTCAGCTTTCTTTATAGTCCAACTCTCATATCCATACATGACTACTGGAAAAACCATAGCCTTGACTGGACAGACCTTTGTGGACAAAGTAATGTCTCTGCTTTTTAATATGCTGTCTAGTTTATTAATTGGAGAAGGCAATGGCACCCCACTCCGGTACTCTTGCCTAGAAAATCCCATGGACGGAGGAGCCTGGAAGGCTGCAGGCCATGGGGTCGCTGAGGGTCGGACACGACTGAGCAGCTTCACTTTCACTTTTTGCTTTCATACATTGGAGAAGGACATGGCAACCAACTCAAGTGTTCTTGCCTGGAGAATCCCAGGGATGGTGAAGCCTGGTGGGCTGCCGTCTCTGGGATCGCACAGAGTCGGACACGACTGAAGCGACTTAGCAGCAGCAGAAATTCTCTTGACCCTGAATATTCAGACACCTTTCTAAACTCACTATTCATAATGACTTTTTGGTATTCTAGCATTCTCTATATAGACCCCGGCTTCCCTGGTGACTCAGACCAGCAATGAAGGAGACAGGGTTTGATCCCTGGGTCAGGAAGATCCCCTGGAGGGTGGAATGGCTACCTACTCCAGTATTCTTGATGGGAGAATTCCCTGGACAGAGGAGCCTAGTGGGCTACAGTCCATGGGGTCACAAAGAGTTGGACATGATTGAGCGACTAACACTTTCACTTTCATATAGACCTTATCAACTGTGAATTGATTTTATTTGCTCATTTCTAGTCTTAATGCCATTTTTACTTTCCTTTCTTATTTTATTGACTAATATCTGAAAATAATATTGACTAGATGTGGTAATATTGAGCACTATTTTTTTCCCCCTATTTTGGAGAGTATACTGTCAACATTTCTCTATTTAGGATGCTTGTTATTTAACTCAGGTTTAGACATGACCCTTCTATTTCAGGTAGAAATTTTTTTGTATACATTATCATCTTTTCCAGTAATTTTGTCTCTGTTTTATGTGGCTTATCATATTGCACTGGCAAAAGTAACTGTTACTAATACTAGTGATACAGGGAATTCCTACATGTTTTAACTGTAATGATGGCTCTTGGCTGGGATAGAGAAATTTTCTTTCTTTTTGAGAGGGAGGATTTCCTAATAAGCAAATAGAAACTGAAAAATAAACTAATTTTTTATTTAATTCTCTACTTCCAAAATTTTGTGTAATATATAATTTAATTTTCTTTCTTTTTGAAAGTTTCAAAGAATTGACTCAGAATACTTTGTAGCAGGCTACAAAGATAAACACCCATTTTTCTGCTGTTATTTTTTAATAATTAAAAAAATTTTATATGTTTAGCATCCTTTCTGTCAATTTGCATCCTATTTTCTTCATAATCTTTTTCACCAGCATTTTCAAGTATTCTGACATAAACTCATACATATATTATACCTCAAGATCTTCTTAATACCTTGTAAATTATTTTTGTATTTGTTGGAATTTTCTGCTCTTTTTTGAAGAGCAGAAATACTTATATTTGCCAATAAACATTATTTTTTCCCTCCAAGAAAAAATACTATAGCTTTGGTGGGGAGGATGGATATTAATTCTGCTTTTATAATCAGCTTATCTTTTTAAAAATTATTATTTTCTTTTCTTAATCTTCGCCTCATTGTTGTCTTTATTTTCAAATGTATTTACATTAATGCAAATGCTCTATCTTCATTCTCTTTTATTAATAAAGATATTTTTATAAACATTTATACCCTTTGATCGTATCTGAAACCAGTGGCTCTTAGTTGGGGGCATGCCTGACAATGGATATTTGGCAATGTCTGAAGGCATTTTGGTATGTTACGATTTGCAGTGGAGAAGAGGATGGTACTGGCTTCCAGCTGGCAGAGGTCAAGGATGCAGCTAAATAGCCTACCACACACACAACTGTTCCCAACAACAAAGAATCAGCCAGCCCAAAGTGTCAACTGTGCTGAGGCTGAGGAACCCTCTTCTAGGCTGTTGATTTATATTCAGTTGTTTTGATAAGTATTATAAGCCATAATAACAAACATGGGCTCCCTCCTTGATTTTCTCCCTGTGATGATTTGCTAGTGACCAGAAGCAAACAGCACTGACATGTGGTTTCTTTGACTCACTCTATATTTTTCAAAAAATTATTGAGCACTGATGGATAAGATATACATGCTACAGATTCCTACCATTTCTGCCTGCCAGTCAGTATTATATTCCCTTTCCCTAGAAAAGTCACACGTTTATATTAACCATCTGACTATTGTGGAAGTTTGAGTTTGCACTGCTGAATTATATACCAACTGGTCATCAGCTTCTTTCTTTCTTTCTTTTTTTAATTTTCAGACATTTCCATTGGCAATAGTAGCTAACTAATGTAGGGTAGCTATATTTCTCAAAAACTGCCAGTACCAAGGAGGTCCGATAACATCAGAACCTTTTGACGTGGCATGAGTGATTCTTTTTTTACTACTATTTTTTTTTAATAAAGATTTTTTTTTAATGTGGACCCTTTTAAAAGTCTTTTTGAATCTGTGATAACATTGTTTATATTTTGGTATTTTAACCACAAGGCTTGTGGGACCTTGACTTCCTGTGTGTTGTGCTTTGTCGTTCAGTTGTGTCCAACTCTTTGTGACCCCATGGACTGTGGCCCGCCAGGCTCCTCTGCCCATGGGGATTCTCCAGGCAAGAATACTGGAGTGGGTTGCCATGCCTCTGACCAGGGATCAAACCCACACTACCTGCATTAGAAGACACAGTCTTAACCACTAGACCACCAGGAAAGTCCCCACATGGGTAATTCCTTAGAATACTTACCTCTGTAAGGTGGTCTGGTGTCCATTCTCCCACAAACTCCAATCAAAAATCATTGATGTATAAAAGATTAAATAAGTAACGAACACTCCTTATTTCACACTGCTAGTAGGTAGTGTCAGAATTATGTTGCATCAAAAAATAAAACACTTGCTCTAACATAGTGCTGTATGCATGAATCCACACTGTGAGAGGCTGTCCTGCATGGCAGTTANATTAAATAAGTAACGAACACTCCTTATTTCACACTGCTAGTAGGTAGTGTCAGAATTATGTTGCATCAAAAAATAAAACACTTGCTCTAACATAGTGCTGTATGCATGAATCCACACTGTGAGAGGCTGTCCTGCATGGCAGTTAAGATCTGGGATCCTGTTGAGAGGTTGCCCGACTTCCATGCCAGCTCTGCCACCTCCCAGCCTGGACAAACAGCTGCCCCTTTTTTCATAGGCTTCAGTTCAGTTCAGTCACTCAGTCGTGTCCAGCTCTTTGCAACCCCATGAATTGCACCATGCCAGGCCTCCCTGTCCATCACCAGCTCCCAGAATTCACTCAAACTCAACGTCCATCGAGTNATGCTGGGAGGGATTGGGGGCAGGAGGAGAAGGGGACGACAGAGGATGAGATGGCTGGATGGCATCACTGACTCAATGGACGTGAGTCTGAGTGAACTCTGGGAGTTGGTAATGGACAAGGAGGCCTGGTGTGCTGCGATTCATGGGGTTGCAAGGAGTCAGACACGACTGAGTGACTGAACTGAACTGAACTGAACAGTCATATCTGGCTCTTTGCAACCCCATGGACTGTAGCCCACCACGCTCCTCTGTCCGTGGAATTCTCCAGGCAAGAATACTGGAGTGGGTAGCCATTCCCTGCGCCAGGGGGTTTTCCCAACCCAGGTATCAAACCCAGATGTCATGCATTGCAGGCAGATTCTCTCCTGTCCAGCAGGGAAGCCTAGTTATCTGCATCCACCCATCTCTTGCCTCTGTCAGTTGCCAAATCAGTCCACTGGGACCTGGTTTACTGTGAGAAAGATATGAATTCTTAAAAATCTTCATTTAATTCATGGTGAATGCTGCTTAAGAGTTTATATCTATGGGAAATGTCCTTGTGTGTATATCTTCATAATTTTGGAAAATAAGCATCTTCTGTACACAAGAAAAAAAGAGGCAGGGCTACATTTGCTTTCATGAATATAGAAGATGAGCCTTAATATATATTAAAAAAATCCTTTCTTAAATTTAGAATCCTATTCTAAACAATTGGATAATATTTCTGTTTTCTCCCTCCACTAAAATGATCAATTTATTTATTTATTTATTTATTCTAAAAGCTTGATTGTAGATTCCTATGGAACTGAATATAAAGGTCTATTTATAAATTAAATGTATACCCATACACACACACACATGCAATAGATTAAAGAAGTTAACAAGTTATCTAAATCAGCTTAATTAAATTAAATGTCATTTTTAAATGTCTATGGTTACATACTTTACTTTTTTATTATTTAAAATTGAAAATTTTATCTGTTATTTTAGAATTTTAAATGGGATTCTAGAAATCTTGTCTTTTTACTTTTTAATAAATTATATTTTTTGATTCTCCTCATATTTTCTATATGAGACCCATTAGGAAATGCTATACACTTAAAATAAGCAAACGTCATCAACAAATCTTAGTTAAAACAATGAATTTTGTGAAGGCAAACTTAAAAGGGACTTATGCTTTCTAGTTACCTAAGCAAGAAAACTCTCTAGAGAAAATCTTTATCCTTGGTTGCTGAAGACATCAGATGTTACTATAGCATTTGACATAATATTTTCACATTTTCTTCTCTTTTAAAGAGCCTAACAGACCTTTTCCTATAGGGTTGACTCTATTGCTCATTCTACATTACCTTCTATGCTCTAATTTTTCACCCCAATGCCTCTTTTGGCAGGGAAGGGTTAAAAAGGTCTGATTAAGCTGTAAATGGCTGACATTCTGCTATCAAGTATGAATCGGCAGTTATAAAACATCGTGCAAACGAGTTGCGGTGTCTGAGATTACCCCGTAGGTCTCCGGTCCTCCCCTTTCTTCTGCCTCTGCACTTCATTATGTAAGAGGGTAAATTGCAGTACTTTTTATTTTCCTCTCTGTTCCAACCCCACTGAGAATCAAGCTTTCAGGAGAGGCTCTCATTTTGATGCTAAAAGCTCCTGGTATTTTTGCCTGACCAACTAAAGGTGGACTGAAAGAGAAGCAAGGAGCTTATCTGTGAAGTGTTTCCACCTCATGTATGTGCAGCCAGTAGCAGACAAGCTGGAGAGGCAGAGACTGCTCAGCCCAGGGACCCTGTTAACAATTCTAATGTCTGAGTGGCGGCTGGAAACAAGGCGCCAACTGTTTGCCGGCTGCTCATTCTGGCACTATTAGGTAGGATAAAAGTCCTGTTCTCGGAGAAACTTTTCAATAAAACAATTCTCAGTCATTCACAAGTCAAAGGCAAAGAAGAAAGAGCTTCAGTGTAAAACGCTGTAAAGTGGTGTATTGTTCCCAGTCATTTTTCTCACTGTTCACAGCGAGATGAGGACTGGAAAGAGACGCTAAAGGCATCTTTCCACTGAAATGTCTGATCCTGCACTTGAGCCGTGCAATGAGTCCCAAGCTCTCCCGTCCTTCCTGCAGCCCTCAGAAAACTTTCTGTCCCTCAAATCTTTTGATTTTATCTGATAAGACAGAGAAAATGTCTAGTTCAACCCCTATTTGAGGCATTCTAACTTATTCACAGGCTTTTTTTTTGTTTTTTGTTTTTTGTTTTTTTTCCTCTGGAAGGCATGCCTTTGTTTTCTTAATGGGTGTCTTGGGAGGTAGGAGCTTGGATTAAAGGAACCATGATCCTCTGGCACTTATGACACAGAACTGCTGCTAGAATGTGTCTATACATTTTATTATTATGTTTAAAATTTTTATTGGAGTAAAGGTGATTTACAGTGTTGTTAGCTTCAGGTATACAACAAAGTTATTCAGTTAGATATATATATATTCATTCATTTTCAATTTTTTTCTCATATAGATTATTACAGAATATTGATAGAATTCCCTGTGCTATACAGTAGGTCTTTGTTGGTTATCTCTTTTATATATATTAGTGTGCATAGGTTGGGCTTCCCTGGTGGCTCAGTGGTAAAGATTTCGCCTGCCGATGCAGGAGACACAAGAGATGTTGTTTCAATCCCTAGGTTAGGGGAGATCCCCTGGAAAAGGAAATGACAACCACCTCCAGTATTCTTGCCTGGAAAATCCCATGGACCGAGAAGTTTGGCGGGCTAGAAAGAGTTGGACATGACCAAGCACACACTCGCACAGTGTGTGTATGTTATTCCCAAGCTCCTGATTTATCCCTTACCCAAACATTTCCCCTTTGGTAGCCATAAGTTTGTTTTCAAAATCTGTGCACAGTTTGGTTTTACAGATATTAAACTATAACACATCTTCTGATTGAAGGTGCTATTTTTTAAGTCTAGCTTAATGTGTCCACCTCATTATTTCCACAGAGCATTATTTTGGTTTTGTACAACATGATATGACCAGAGAAGTTTAGAAATTTATAAAGTATCTGCAGACAGTGGTAAACAGACCATAGTTGTTTGCCTTCTGCCTGTTGCCTTGTCTAAACATCTGTCTCGGTCATGGCAGAATGTATTTTTGCCCACAGTAATGTCCTCATGGCCAGGACTTTCATCCGAGAAGGAGTTGGATCATAGAAGTTGGACCATGGTGAAGAAAAGTCATAGGCTTTGTCTGGGGCTGCTCCAGACCTGAGATCCAAGCCAGCTTGGACACCTCTGACCAACTCTGAGCAGCAGGGATTGCCTTTTGTTGTGGGTTCGAGCTAGTCTGTGACTGCGAGTGGTTGTTAAGCGGATCATAACTTGAAATTAGCCAGAGTGGAAATATCTACACCACAGAAATTGGAAAATTCCACAAATCAGGACATTTATTAACGTTTGCCTGTTTGTTTATTGGCCTTCCATGGTGGCTCAGATGGTAGAGAATCTGCCTGCAATGCAGGAGACCCAGGTTCGATCCCTGGGTTGGGAAAATATTCCGGAGAAAGGAATGGCTACCCACTCCAGTATTCTTGGGCTTTCCCGGTGGCTCAGATGGTTTGTTTACTATTAATTTCTTTCTTTGTTCTTTTTTACAGAACTGGCTTACTAGCACCCCGTTGCTTAAAGTGTACTGTTCTTGGACAGGACCACCAGGAAGACACCTGAGATTCTAGAGGTGAAAGAAATAGTTGTTTATCCCTGATATAGAAAACTTTCTAGAAATTCTTCCAAATCCTCTTCTCTGAATCAGTCTTGAGTAAATGGTTAATCCTGGGTTGGCACACATACATCATACATAATAAGTAGCCCAAGTGATTTTAAACGTGGCTTCCAGCTGGCTACCATCTTATAATATCCCACAAGTATTCTTATTCACCAGGTTAACTGCTGACCCATCAATCTTAAAAATCAACCAAGTGCCTCATTGAACAAAGAACATCACCCCAATGTATTTTCCTATCTTTATTTCTAGGCTAAGCACAAGAAACTTAGGATTGAACTGTTTTTCATGACTTCAAATACAAAGAGAATTCAATTCAGTAAACAGTTATTGGGTAGCTATTACATATGATATAATAAATGCATATAAAATAAGTTAAAAATACCCTACAACTGTTGAAGAAGAATAGAGAGGTTTAGTGAGTATTCATCAGGAGTGTGATTGAAGTTTCATAGCAAACCATCTTTAAAATACTCTTTAGATACCCTTTTCTAGCTGCTTATTTTATGCAAAATGCCTAAATCATACTTATTTCCCCACTTTTTCCCTTTCTCCATCATTTTTCATGCTCCCTCACCACCTGCCCCCCTCAAGTAATGCTTGCCTTCCCTCTGCTCCCCTATTTTTGCATCTCGATGACTTTGTTCATACCTTCTCATTCAGCAACTTGACCTCCATGAATTTCTCCTATTGAGGAAATATTCCATTGCATTGCTCAGCTCAAAGCCTATAGCCCATTGATTCAGATATGTCTTCTTTTTCAGCAGCAAGAAGATGGATTATTGTAAATGTTTATGATTTTGTTTCTAGAAATGCAACTTTTGTCTGTGATTTTCTTACACGTTTTGTCTTTAATTATAATGATATGTATTACTCCTCCATGGCAAGATTACTACTTTATTGGGAGCCAGTGAAATTTATAGCTCATCTTTTTGGCATAATGGACTACTTTATATACACTATTTGCCTAATATACATTTGTTGAGTGGCAATGATACAAACGTGTCCCAAAAGTCAGTCACTTGTGTTGGGTCTATTAAATAAACCTCATAATATGTATACCAAGCCTAACTAAGGTCAGCTTTCCAGAGATACAGATAACTATACTATACAGATACAAGCAGACATGAGGTTAGCTTTTTAACACTAAAAATAAAGCAATGTTCTTACGGTCAGAGTAGGGACATTAAACATATATATATGTCTAACATAATTAGCATAGGAGAGACGGAAAAATGTGGCTTGAAATGGTTTACTGCAGGCGAAGCTTGTAAGAAAACACAGTGTTGTTTGTAGGTTTGACTGGTTATGTGCAGGTCTCATCCTATTTAAGTGGCCACTGCACATGCCTACTTTTTATCGGTTGGGTCGCTGAGATTTTAATTCACTAGAGGGAGCTTGTGGGTTGGAGTAATGCCGTTACCACACAAGGAAGATTGATTGCATTCATTCAATCCCCACAGCCTGAAAAATACTTCCTATTTATTTTATTCAGGAGCTTGTTGTAACATATCCCAGAGTTGCCGAGTCATTTTTTTCCACTAGTGAAAAGTCTAATTTCCTTTTCCATTTTTTATTCTGTGCAGTTCACTCAGTGCCCATAATGGTCTAACATTCCACTGTATTGGTTCTTTTAAGTTCTTATCTGGTTTCATCACCAGTGTTCTTTTTATCCCAGAGAATGGCCAATAAAAGAGTTAATGTAGTTGAGCGGCCTACCTGTTCCATGTTTGAATGATAAAAGATTTTCCTGATTGTTCAACCACTGTGTGAACAGTCAAAAAATTGACTTACCCTTTTGTTTGTAATAAATCTGACATACCTCAGTTGCCATTTTAACAGTATATATCAAACAATGGGGACATATTTCCCAGCTTTGTGTTTGTCTTTAAATCAGATGCTAAATGAGAGGAATTTGTATAATGTAACAAGAAAGATTTGCCATCTTACCAGTCAACTCAAAATAATAGTAATTCAGATATCAAACATTAAAGGCTTCATTTTGGTATATATGTTTTTGTTCACCAAATGGCAACAAACAAACAAACGTGTATTGGAAGATTATTTGTTGTGTGTATATCTGTGTGTGTGTATGTCATGTGCAAATGAACACACACTCAAGGTTACATTTCTTTCTTTCAATTTGATAAATGGAATATTCACAAGCCAGAGTCAGAGCTATCATCGACTGCCTGCTTGTCAATACCATTTGATAGCTTTTTTTTCTCCTCCTAAGTTTGTGTCAGAAGGGACTCAATATTAACATTATTATCTTTAAAAATTGTTTTAGAAGATCAATTAGTTGCAAAGGGCTTCAACATTCCCACCTCTACAATTTTTTTCCTGTGCAATATCCATGAATAGGTGTGTCAGGGGTCTTGAAGACCGTCTTTAGGTTTGATAAATTTCTAGAACAACTCAAAGGACTTAGAAAAGTAGTTATCCTTATGGTTGTAATTTATGACAACTAAAGGATATAGATTAAAATCAGCAAAGGTAAAAGACACTGTCTTAATCCACTTGGGTGGCTGTAACAAAGTGGTAAAGACTAGGCGCTTTTATACAACAGAAATTATTTCTGACAACTCTACAGGCTGGAAGTGCAAGATCAGCCTGAGAGAATGAGGGACCCTTTGTGGGTGCAGACATCTCTTTCTATTCCCACATGGGAGGGATAAAGGATCTCTTTAGGGCTTCTTTTATAAGGGCTGTACCCTAACAGCCTGGTCACTTCCGAAGGTCTTACCTCCTCGTACCAACATATTGGCATTATGATTTCAATGTATGGATCTGGTGAGGGAAGAGGGGTGCAGACATTAACCTATAGCAGGCACATAGGGCAAGTCCAGGAGAAACCAGATGCAAGGTTCTAAGTGTTTCCTCTCAGTGGAGCCAAAGACACACTTAATTCTTCCAGGAATGATGTGTGATGTGTGTTCAGTGTTACCAACCAGAGAAGCTAACTCAAGCCTTGACATCTAGGGTTTTTATTGGAATCCATGCACATGGGCATGCTGTACAGGGCTCATGCAGGTAACCTCATTGTTCAGGTTCTAGTTTTATAAGGACAGGACAGGCCTATGTCATAAATTAGTGTTAGGATGAATATATCTGATCAAACTGGTACAGGATGGTTCAAGGCTTCAGGCATACACCACTCATCATGTTGAGTAATCCAAGGGCTCAGAGATTATTTCTCAGGAGCAAACCAATGGCCAGTACTGAAGACAGTTCTCTCTTGAGAATGTTGTGAATTTGAGCAACCCAAATCCATAAGCTAATCTTTCCCTGCCCAATTTTTGTTGTTGTTCAGTCATTAAGTCCTGTCCAACTCTTTGTGACCTCATGCACTGCAGCATGCCAGGCTCCTCTGTGCTATACTATCTATCCCGGAGTTTGCTCAAATTCGTTGAGTCAGTGATGCTATTTAACCATCTAGCCATCTGCCAACCCCTTTTCCTTTGGCTTTCAATCTTTCCCAGCAACAGAGTCCTTTCCACTGAGTTGGCTCTTTGTATCAGGTGTCCAAAATATTGGAGTTTCGTCTTCATCAGTGGTTCCAATGAATATTCAGGGTTGATTTACTTTAGTATTGAATGATTTGATCTCTGTCCAAGGAACTCTCAAGAGTCTTTTCCAGCATCAGTTCTTCAGTGCTTAGCCTTCTTTATGGTCCAGCTCTTGCATCCATACAAGACTACTGGAAAAACCATAGCTTTGAATATCTGGACCTTAATTGGCAAAATGGCTACTGCTTTTTAATATGCTGTCTAGGTTTATCATAGCTTTCCTTCCAAGGAGCAAATGTTTTTAAATTTCATGGCTGCTGTCACCATCTGCAGTGATTTTGAAGTCCAAGAAAATGAAATCTGTCACACCTTCCACTTTTTCCCCTTCTATTTGCTATGAAGTGTTGGGACTGGGTGTCATGATCTTAGTTTTTTGAAAGTTGAATTTCATACTAGCTTTTTTACTCTCCTTTTACCTTCATCAAGAGACTATTTAGTTCCTCTTTACTTTCTGCCCTTCAGTTCAGTTTAGTAGCTGAGTCATGTCTGACTCTTTGCGGCCCCATGGACTGCAGCGCACCAGGCTTCCCTGTCCATCACCAGTTCCTGGAGCTTACTCAAACTCATGTCTATCGAGTCGGTGGTGCCATTCAATCACCTCATCCTCTGTCTTCCCCTTCTCCTCCTGCTTTCAATCTTCCCTTGCATCGGGGTCTTTTCTAATGAGTCAGTTCAGGTGGCCAAAGTATTGGAGTTTCAGCTTTGGCATCCCAGTCCTTCCAATGCATATTCAGGACTGATTTCCTTTAGGATTGACTGGTTTGATCTTGCAGATCAAGGGACACTCAGGAGTCTTCTCCAACACCACAGTTCAGAAGCATCAATTCTTCGACACTCAGCTTTCTTTATAGTCTAACTCTCATGACTACTGGAAAAACCATAGCTTGAACTCAATGGACCTTTGTTGGCAAAGTAATGTCTCTGCTTTTTAATACACTGTCTAGATTGGTGATAGATTTTCTTCTAAGGAGCAAGTTTCTTTTCATCTGCAAGTGATGATCCAAGATCATCTGCAGTTATCTTGGAGCCCAAGAAAATAAAATCTGTCACTGTTCTAAGCCCAGCTTATACATCTGGAGATTCTCGGTTCACATACTGCTGAGACCTAACTTGAAGGATTTAGAACATAACCTTGCTATCATACGAACTGAGTGCAATTATATGGTAGCTTGAGCATTCCTTGGCATTATAATGCAAATTGACCTTTTCTAGTCCTGTGGTCACTGCTAAATTTTCCAAATTTGCTGACACATTGAATGCAGCACTTTAATAGTACCGTCTTTTAGAATTTTGAATAGCTCAGCTGGAATTTCATCATCTCCGCTAGCTTTGTTCATAGTAGTAATCCTTAAGGCCCACTTGACTTCATACTTCTGGATGTCTGGTTCTAGGTGAGTGACCATACCTTCGTGTTTATTCAGGTTATTAAGATTTTTTTTTTTTTGTATTGATAGTTCTTATGTGTATTCTTGTCACCTCTTAATCTCTTCTGCTTCTGTTAAGTTCTTAGAGTTTTTGACCCGTCCAGCAGGTCCAGTTATTCGTGGGTCCCCGAGAAGGAGCTACCTGAAGGAATCATGGGGGAGAGAGAGAAAGGAGACCAAGCGGCGAAGAATGACAGAGTCAATCTGGCTTATGTCAAGGTCTCATTTACTAGCCGAAAATGAGCAGTATTTATAGTCAAAGGTTACATAAGGTAGTGACGAAAAATGGTTACATCAAGGTGGAGAATCGAAACTTACAATTACACAAAGAAATGAAACTTACCCCCCACCCATCATTCCAGTCCTAGAGTTTTCTTTTGGTACATAGCAGTTACTTATTTTCCCAGGGGAACATTGTGACCTGGCTTAGGAACATTGTGACCTGGCTTTCTTAAAGCCCCCTGTAGGCATAATGGTTCCAGGAAGCTGCTGGTTTCACGATGATTTATGTTGGCTATTTGTTCGGGCTTGTCCATGCTTGTCCAGGTAATATCGGCCTCATGGCTCCTCACANAGGCAGATGCTTTAACTTTTGAGCCACAACTGAAGGAAAGACGTAGACTTAGGACTTAATTCAACGAATTCATAACGAATGTTTACTGAGACTTACCGTGTGCTGGAGGGCTCCTATCTTCAGGAAGCTCACACAAAATACACACATATATGCACAATCACACACAGTCGTGACCAGTTATATCACAGTTGACAGAGGTTGCAGTAAGTATTGAAGAAGGACATGGCAACCCACTCCAGTGATCTTGCCTGGAGAATCCCAGGGACAGGGGCCTAGTGGGCTGCCGTCTATGGGGTCGCACAGAGTCGGACACAACTGAAGCGACTTAGCAGCAACAACAGCAGCAGTAAATATTGGGAAGAAAATGAATATTTATTGATCACTGATCATATGCTTACCACTATGCTGGCTCATTCCATCTTTACAAAACCTCCTGGGTCCATATTTTACAGATATCTTGCGAGGCTCAGAGAAGTTATATCACCTGCTTATGGGTAGGTGGCAGAGCTAAGATTCAAACTCCTGTTTCCAATGACTGTTCACGTCTTTGTTTTAATATTTTAGTATGCTATTATATGAAAATAAAAGTACAAATGAAGGAGTAAATAATTGTACTTTAATGGCTTAAAGAAGGGAAAAGTGGCATGGAGACAGTCTTTAAAAATTATGGTAGAGACTTCCCTGGTGGTGCAGCAGTTACGACTTCACCCTGTCAATGCAGGGGGTGTGGTTTTGATCCCTAGTTGTGGAACTAAAATCCCACATGATGTGTGGCACAGCCAAAAATAAAGAAATAAAATTTTAAATAAAAAAACCCAATACATATTGGTATCTGTTGCAAGACATTGGTGAGTTCAGTGGCTGTGGTCGTATTAGATACATATCCCCAAGATAGGATCAACTTGCCAGTGTGTTGGAAGACTATGGGTAATTCTGGGTGGATTCTAAGGTTTCTCGCTTCAGTGATATTATTTATTAAAGTAGGAACCACAAAAATAAAACAGGTTTGTGGAGCAAGATAGCTCACCGAAATGACTAATTTACAACCAATTATTATATCAAGGTATTATTTTTACCTGACTTTAATGGTAAAGGAGAAGATAACTGGGCAAAGAGGAAAAGAAGAAAATTGAGCTTTTGTGGCCTGAAATATGTGTAAACCCTTGGGAATATTTGAAAACGCTATAATGAAACGCTTTCTACCTAAAGGTGAAAAAAAGTGCTTTTCAATAGCACAATTATTTAGCCAAAGTTGTTTTATCTTTTGTTTGTTCATTTTCTTCCACTGCATGCTGGTAAAACTGTCAGCAATTAATTAACGTCTTTTGAAGTTTCAGTCTTTACAGACTGCAAGAAAACATACTGGGAAACATTTTGAGCCAAATAGCATAATGATGTGCCCCCAGATTTCAAACTCATGATTGTGTAAAATGCTTGTAGTTGTCCCACTGGGGTGTTCAAATTTCTGTAGATGCTCTCAAAACAATCCCTTCAGACCCTGAGTTAATTGTCAGTCTTCTGAGGCTGGCTCTTAATCAAAAGCACTGGGGACATGGGAGCAGAGGCTCCCACCTGGGGTTAACTCAACAGAGGCTGCTAAGCTGGGATCCAGCGCATCTGCAGGTGTCTTGCCCAGCTCCTGATGCCCTTGGAGCCACCCACTTGATTAGACTGTAAGCAAGGCTTCCCAGGTGGTGCTAGTGGTAAAGAACCTATCTGTCAATGCAGGAGACATAAGTGACGTGGGTTCAATTCCTGAGTTGGGAAGATCCCCTGGAGAAGGGCATGGCAGCCCACTCCAATATTCTTGCCTAGAGAATCCCATGGACAGAGGAGCCTGGTGGCTACAGTCCATGGGGTCACAATGACTTGGACATGACTGAAGCGACTTAACACATGCACAGACACACACACACACGGGGGAGAAAGTTTAAAAAAAATGGAAAATAAAACTTACTAAGGCAAGAATGATATAGGATCACTATTCTAAACCCGACTAATATTTTGTTTAAGCCATCATTCTTTAACCTATCAAGTAATATGTGCGGCAGGGGAGATATATTCTTTCCCTCCTCCCCAAAGAGCAATCTTACCTGGTTGGGTCAGGCTTCTAGATGCCTCTGGAGCTTCCCAAGGTAATAAATTCCTTGGATTTCCTGCCCACTGTGTAAAGCAGTACTTTCTTGTCATTTTTTATAACTTGCTCTTCTAGGCTTCAAGAGATGTCTCTTATATTTAATATTCCAGGAATTATCAAAGCCTGAATTCACCTGATGCTTGGACTTCAGTTATAGGATCATATGAACTTTCAACCTACATCTCTTCAGCATTGATTCTCAATTATTTTGCTTTTAAGAATGACTCTACCATTTACCAGGTATGTGACCTTGGGCTAGCTACAGTAATTTCTCTGTCTTAATTCCTTCATCTTTAAATACATTTTAATAGCATCTATCTCAGAGGATTATCAAAAAAATTGAATTATTCAGTGTGTAGAAAGACTTTCTGATTTCTCTGGTAAGCATTCAATAATTCTTAGCTAATATTTTCATCATATACATGGACAATGTCTAGGTTTTAACACACTGAATGGTGCTATATTTATAACACCTCACATTTACCAGGCATTGTTTGAAGAATTTCACATTTATTAAATTTTTTGGTTCTAAAACTTTATAAGGAACATACTGCTATTGTCATTNAATTAATCATTTTATGAAAAGTCATACACAGCTAATAGGTAAATATATCTATATATTGAAACCAGTCTGGCAACTGCAGACTCTGTACCATTTATCCACCTCATTCATATTTGTCATCACGATCATTGGGAATTTACCACTGTTCATGCTGTTTGCTTGACTCATAATGTGCCAAGATGCTGTCCTTTTTTATAATGCAGCAATAAAAATATAGAAATTGTTTTACATTTGCTTCTTTCTCACTCTGGACTGACTTTTAATTCTTTTCTAAATGAAAGAGAAATGCTTCCTTTCTGTCTCTTGTGTCCTCCTAGGGCCCATTTAATTCATGGATTCTTCCTTTCCCTGGAATTCTACAACAGCAGCAGCATGATCAAATTCCAGGGCTCTCCCCATTCTCTTTATCAACTCGCGAGCGGTTTGCTGGACTGGTCCCAAATCAGATATTCATCCCAGGACAGGTCAGTTTTGCCCAAGGAACCCAGGCAGGACAGCCGGACCCCTCACAGCCTCAGACGCCACAGCAGACCCAATGGGGCCTTAAGAATGTAAGTCCAGCCTCTTCTATCTAAAGGAAATATAATGTACATGGATTGTGAAAATGAATATGAATCAGCTTTGAAATAAGACAGACATTTCCCAAGCAAGAATTGCTTCTCTAATGTGTTTCTATCATCACTGGAAGTACTTCCTTGTACTTCTGATTTTTGATATGAAAAATGCCAAATAAATCAGCTCTTCCAGGATCACAGTCACGAATTGAAAGTGTGAAAACATGTCTTGGACAGGATAATTAAGGAAATTTCATCTTCAATAAAAGAGTGATTANGATTAATTTCTTCCTAAATTTACAATGAAAGTATGCATTTGAAGGAAAAACGATGGATGTAAGAAAAATAACTATTTCCAAAAATGTCTAAATGGATGTGTATTTTTACATATGCAGCTTTTATCCTAATGTAGCATCTAATTCTGAGTCCACTGTAATTTAAAATAGATTTCTGATTCAACTATACAGGTATCTGTGTTTTTCCTCTCCATTATACATGAGTTTAGTAAATTATTAAATAATCTAAGAATTATTTTATGTAAAAATTTCACTTTGGAAAGTCTTGAGGCATGTAAAGGATATTTATAAATTTATATATATAATATATTATTTATAAACTTAACAGTAATATTCACATTGCTATTGAAACACAGGGTCTTGTAAGTTACAGTAATCCTAAATTTGTTTTGCAGAATTTTAAAGAGAGAGAGGATTTGTGTTAAATAGTATGCATTGCTTTCCTGATGGCCAAATAATTGGTTACACAAATAGGAATTCTATCTACAATATCTGCTTATTAATAAAGACCAATTTAAACATAAGATGAAATAGTACAAGACTATAAGTTTTATTCATGGTTATGGATATTATTAACTATCCAGGAAAATTACATGTTTGGTAATTACTCTGGAATGATGAATTTCCATAAACATCGTCACCACTACTATCATCATCACCACTTTTTCTCAGGAGCTTTTCCCAGGCAGTGTGCACAGCAGCCCCTACTGGTAGAGGCAAAACATTTCTGAGCAACACAGAGAAGCCTTTTGGTAAGTAGTCTGTAGATCTCCCTTAGTTTGGTAAATAGATACAGATCTTGCTCACTTCTTCCTCACTTCTCAGAACCACAGCCTGACTTGTTGCATGGACTTCTCTGTCATATAATCTAGCCTTGCTCCTTTCCACCAATCATTGCTTCCCCAAAACCTTGCACCCTTAACCAGTATTACAGACTATAATTCTGTGCTTCTCTCTGGTCTTCCCATTTTATAAATTTAACTAGATACAGATACAATAGAGAAAGAAATGAGAATCCAATCTTTTAATAAGGGTGTACTTCTGTTTATCAGACTAGATACAGCTCAGCCCCATCATCCTTCAATTATCCTTTTTTAGGTTCAAGGACAGAAGCTTCTGAACTTGGTGCTTGAGCTGGAGGCAGTGCAAAGCAGTCCCAGATGGGCACCCTCCTGGGTTGCTCCTCCCCGGGAAGCTGGGGAATGAAAACAGCTCCTTGAACGGAGTGGAAGTTCTGCTAAATCTCTGCTCACCATGGCAGCGACCAACAATGTCAAACACTGTGCAGAAGTCCTTCAGAAGAGAAGGAACAGCTTTATAAACAGGCCTCATCTCACCCGCCGCTTCAGGGAGGCTTGTTTATTCGGTCGGAAAGTGGGCAGTCCAGCAACACATTTCAGGGCCAGAAGCCTCGACAAAGAAATGAAACAGCCCAGGAGCTCATTGGACTAGTCTGAGCGCAGATGGATGTGAGCTCCTGACTTGGTTCCCCAAGTCTCACACTCACACTCGCAGCATTCCACTAATAATGAAATTCGGAAGCACTTAAGGACTATTAGGGAGTGATGAAAATAACCCGGTGGGTTTAAGAAATGTCATCTTTTCATTTCTTAACTCCAAGTGATTCTGGTGTACCGCATCCCTCAGGGTCCCTGCCCTGAGTAGAAGGTGGCTGATACTGGCGGTTTGATGGAAGCTAAATCAGACCTGAAGATGTGAGCTGACTGACCCGCCCTGGGATGCTCGCCAGCGGCAGAGGAGAGGCAGCGTCAGAGAGGTCCTTGTTTCATGGCTTTCCTCCTCAAACTGGCTTCAGGCAAAGGCCAAAGGTGAAAAAAAAAAAAAAAGGGGGGGGGCGGAAAGGCTAGGGCAGGAGAGTGAAAGACGTGGAGCAAGGGGCTGGTGGGAAAACGAGTTTTATTAATTCCTCTTTCTCCACCAAAAAGTTGGAATTGAAGCTGTTTACTTCTTCCAATCCCATTATAAGGGAAAGGGGAGAATCCTCGTTGACTGCAATACTAAAACACAAGACAGGTAAGAGTAGTGGATGATCGGAGCGGTGGATGCTTCCCACCGGGCGAGGAAGGATGTCACCTCGCAAAAGAATCTCGAGTGCCAGAAAGCACCGTCCCCCTTCCCACCCCGATGGGTCATTGCCCGGTGCCCCGTCCCTCAGCGCTTACCGCGTCGCGGCCGCCACCCAGGTCCCTGACGAAGTTGCGGACGTGAGCCATGTACTGGGTCAACTTCTGGTCCCTGCGGGCGGTGAGCCGCACCTCGCCCTGCAGGTCGCAGAGCTGCGCCAGCAGCGCCTTCTCGCGCCGCCTCCAAACCCGAGGCGCGGGTCCCCTCCAGCTCCCGCCGCGGACGCCCGGCGAGCCCCCGCGTGCGCCCCCGCCCCCGCCGCGGCGGATGCCGGGCGCTGAGCTGCAGCCCCCGCGCACTGACCGGTCCCCACTGCCCAGGCCGCCCGGCCGGGAAACGCTGCCCGGGTGGCGGCGGCGGGCAGGGCCGAAGTCGCAGCGTTCGACGTGCGCCGCCAGCTCGCTCAGCTGCACCGAGCGGCCGCAGCCGCGGGGGCGGTAGTCGCACTGGATGCGCAGCTTCTGGACGAGGCTGCGCAGAGGCAGCACCCGGTACAGCTCGCCCGGCGCCAGGGGCCGGCACCGCAGCGGGCACCGGCGCCGCCGCGCCGCCCAGGGCAGCAGACAGCGGGCGCAGAAGACATGCCCGCACGGCGTGCACAGGGGCTCCTCCAGCACCTGGCCGCACAGTCTGCACTGGAAATCTGGGTCCACCGATTCGGCGAAGCGCTCCAGGGCAAAGCCCATGGTGGGGATGGCGGAGAAGGGGACACGAAGGCGGGGTCCACCTGCTCCGAACCCCCTGTCTCCCCCGAGCTACCACAGGGACAGTGCTCTTAGCTGTTACGGTTCGTCGGAGGGGAGAGGAAGGGGTGAGGGGGAGTGATCTCAGAGTCTGGCTTGAAGTTTTCTGGCTCCGACTAGGGCCCCTGCTTCGGCCGTATTGACACGAATAGACGCCACCTCCAGGGGATCCCGCTCTCCCCAGTTCCCCCAGCTCCTTGTCTTTCCTCTCCCACCTCCGCCTATCTACGTACTCCTTCGCTGTCCGCTGCTCTGCAGTTTATATGATTTCAAATTTTGTCAGAGGAGAGCTGAGGTCGGATTACAGCGAACCGCTGGAAAGCTGTGGACCCCTTTGTCCGAACAGTGAACTTCAAGCAGTCCTTGGATAGAGCTGGCACGGCCCAGTGCCGGCATTGAGAAATGTCAGCCCCACCGAATGGAAGGTCCCTCCGGAAGAGCAGGACCGTTGTCGGGTTTTCCGCTGTCTTCATCGCCAGGCGTTCAGTCGTTCTTCGATAAATGTGTTTGAGGTCGATGAGCTTCTGTTCTTTCAAATCCGCAACAAAATTATCCGCTAAGTGACTGCGGCCGAAGGAAATCACTCTGAAGTTATCTTCAGAGCTAGGCTTCTTAAATCACGATCCAGAAGTCAGGTGAGTGAAAGAGAGGCGGTATGTTGACTGACAACAAAGGCCGGGAAAAGGCCGGGCGCTCACCTTGGGACAGCTCCCGCTTAGCGAGAACTTGAATCGCCGTTCAAGATCTCTGCAGCGGGAGGACGCCAGGATTCTGTTACCGGGCAGTCTGACTCCAGGTTCAGGCACCACATCATCCGTCTTGTCTTCTACTTCCACAAGCATTTTACCACTGGGAACGGGAATGTGATCATTTGGACACCTGAAAAGGAGAATTAAAGGAAAGGATTATGAAAGAAAGCAGTGAAATAACAGAAATAAAAATTTATGACCAATTCTCCTTACTTACCTTGAAAGTACAGTTTAGATCCAAACTGCCCCCTTCCTCCAGTTTGACTTGTCAAAGTGTGTAGCAAGCAGGCCTTACAGGACACGTGGAGTAAGGGAACCCTTTAGCCTTCCTGCCCCAACCTCCTTCACCGTCTTCTAAATCTTAGGAATGCAAAGCAATCCTATCGCCAGGATAACACAACACCACTTACTGCCATTTTTCTTGAAGTTACTTCCACGTAACTTAGGATGAACTTCCTAAAGTAGTCCCTGATTGACTCCTCACTGTTCCCAGAAAATTATGTACTTGATATAGTGCCAAATGTATCAGTTGAAACACATGAAAGAGGCTCCAGACTTTGTCCTTTAAATCCTTGACACCAACTAAAGAGTTAGCAAAGGCTAATTGTAGAGGCTAATAAGAATTCTCTGAGCTGTTTGAAAGAGGAGACTTCATTAGAGTAGTTCAGTAGCAAGTGAGGATCCTGGGGTGGGTTACCAAATATCTGATATGTTTTTAAACTTGTTTCAAAATAAGGTAATTTTATATGTACAGTAACAGTATAGGATATACAGTATATCATACAGTATATGATAAAGTAACATTTGGCATAGTGCTCTACATTCCTCTCCCCATTGGCCAAGTAAATAAACAATAAATTCACAGAATAAATAAATCATTTAACAGCATGAACATATTACTGGGAACTGGGTAAATCGGGAAAAGCAGAATGTTATAAAATGTATTCAAATAATTCTGAGCAAGAGGCATCTATTCCATCTTTTTAAGCTATTGAAAAAGCTGTGACTTATAGCTGTGACTTTATAGATAGGGCTTGGCAGTTATTGTTTTAGAATGAAAACAATGGCAACAGGAACTTTTTTAAAAAAGTGAATGTGAACAGATGGAATCTAAAAATATTCTAGAAATATACTAGAAAATGAGACTTGCAGTTACTTGAAAAGAATTAAAACAATGGTTATTACATAATGCACTTGGTCCATCCATGCAATTCTTACAACAAAAGTTAGAAACGTGAACAGGTTATGGTATGAGTTTTTCCAGGTTATATAATGTTTTGATTGCTAAAGGGAAAATGGATGTCAAAGACCGTGTCTACAGAGAATAACAAGTTCAAAATGAGAACATGTAAAGTGAAACCAAGTAACAAAGTAGGCCAAAAGTGAACTTGGGAAAATCTTTTAATTTTAAGAACATGCAAGCTTGAGTGTTTCCAAAAGAGTTAAGTACCGCGAGAAAAACAGTACAAGTTAAACCCTAAAGTAATGGACACACTTAACATGAACCCCATGGATTCTTCCCATCTGAAAATGTTGCGACATTTTAAAGGTGTGACATCAGTTGAGCCAAATAGTCTGATTTCACTTCACAGACTGCAAAAAATTATTCCACATATAAGAAAAATAGTAATATCTAGGAAAAGCTTGGGCGAGCTAGAAACATGAAGCTGAGTTAGACTGAGGTAATTAGCTGAGGTAAGCAGAGGAGGCATTTGGAATAAGTTTAAAATAGAGTATGCACAAAATTTCAGTAAAACTGATCCAGTAATATTTAAATGTCTTTTGGCAAATGAGACAGATTAGTGCCTTGCATCATTAGTTTGTGCATATCCTTATGCTTTCACTATCATAATTTTAAGAGTGTCTGGTTAGTAAAGTTTGCAGGCTGAATAGCAGTATTGTAGGAAGAACTGAAAGATGAGCCATTGTCTTCTGACCCGTCCAGCAGGTCCAGTTATTCCAGGGTCCCCGAGAGGGAGCTACCTGAAAGAATCATGGGGGAGAGAGAGAAAGGAGACCAAGCGGCGAAGAATGACAGTCAGTCTGGCTGATGTCAAGGTCTCATTTACTAGCTGAAGGCAAACAGTATATATAGGCAAAGGTTACATAAGGAAGTGACGCGAAAGGATTACATAAAGTGGCGCAAAAAAGTGGCGCGAAAGAGGATTACACAAAGAAGAGAAACTTATCCCCGCCCAGCATTCCAGTCCCAGAGTTATCTTTGGCACACATCTGTTGTTTTTCTTCTAGGTGACTTGGCTTTCTTAAAGCCCTCCGTGAGCACAATGATTCCAGGAAGCTGCTGGTTTCACAATAATTCATGTTGGCTGTTTGTTAGGCAA
>SJYV01012382.1:40760-60412 GCA_006410875.1 Neotragus pygmaeus | reverse complement strand
GGTTGAAACCTATGAATGAACGAAGCATCATATGAAGAATTGCTGCTTGTAGTAGACACAGATGGGAAATTCCATCTATGATCCTCAGCCTGATGAAAGCTCTTTGGGATATTTAGCAGCTTGTGTGTGTTTGTGTGTGTGTGTGTGCTGAGTTGCTCAGTCATGTCTGATTCTTTGTGACTTCATGGACTATAGCCTGCCAGGCTCTTCTGTTCCTGGAATTTTCCAGGTAAGAGTACTGGAGTGGCTTGCCATTTCCTACTTTAGGAGATCTTCCCAACCCAGGGATCAAACTCACATCTCTCGTGTCTCCTGTATCAGCAGGTGGATTCTTTACCACTGTGCCACCCGGGAAGCCCCTCAGCAGCTCATACAGTCCCTCAAATATCTTAAGAAGCTCAGACATTAGATCTCCTTTCTCTCAAACTCCAGCTTAACATAGAATTTAATCTCAAATTAAATCTGCTGCAGACAAGAGGGACCCAGGAGGTCTTCTGCAAATGACAACCGAAAAAGATCTCCAGATTTTATTAGACAACATATGTGTGGAAGACGTGAGTCAAGGCAGCTTTGGAGCTGAAGGCAGCCCTGGAGCTGAAGCCCATCTTCCAAGTGCTTTATTTTACCTTTGGCTCTAAAATATCATTTTTAAAAATTATAACGGTTCACATAAAAAGAATTTCAGGCCCTTTTGGGAAAAAATCAGTACTTTTGGCAGCAATTGACATGACTACCACTTGTAGGAAAACTACATATAAGCTAGCCCATCTGAAAAGACCTGGCCGTTCATTTCATCATGTTCCTGTCACCTATCTGACTCCTGCAGAAATGTGTGCTTACACTTTCTGGGCTAAGTTCACTGAGTTATACTTGAAAAAAAACAAAAACTGGAAAAGACATTAAAATGAGTATTGCACACATATTTATGGCACAAATGCAATTCGAGGTCTTCTCCTGAGAAATTCAGGCTTCTTTTGTTGCTGCATGGTAAAGAATCCTCCTGCCAAGCAGGAGATGTGGGTTCGATCTCTGGGTTGGGAAGATGCCCTGGTGAAAGAAATGGCAACCAACCCCAATATTCTTGCTTGGGAAATCCCATGGAAAGAGGAGCCTGGTGGGCTATAGTCCATGAAGTCATAAAAGAGCTGGACACAACTTAGCAACTAAACAACCTGGGAAATTATATACGGACTGAGCATTCCCTTAATAACAATAAATGTCTGAATATCCCTTCATATGGCTGCATATGCCCATCTGAGGACTGTCTTTAATAATAGCTCTTCTAATAGGAAGAAAAAATGTAATATAAGAAAAATTAATGACTGAATTTGGGCTTTTGAAATATGCCTAGCCTGGTTTAAAGGTTGAGAGTCAAATTGCCCTTGGATTAAGATCAGGGAAATGTGGAGTTTTAGAGTAGCAGCTTGACACTCAAAAAACTAAAAATAGAGTTGCCATATCCAGCAATCCCGTTCTTGGGCATAAATCCAGACAAAATCATAACTTAAAAGAATGCACATACTGCTATGTTCACAGCAGCACTATTTACAAGAGCCAAAATCTGGAGAAAGCCTAAGTGTCCATCAACAGATGAATGGATAAAGAAGATGTGGTACATATATATAATGGAATACTGCTTAGTCATAAAGAAGAATGAAATAATGCCATTTGTAGCAACATTTATGGACCTAGAGTTTATCTTACTAAATGAAATCAGTCAGACAGAGAAAGACAAATACCATATGATATCACTTCCATATGGAATCTAAAATAAAACGCAAACGAACTTATCTATGTAATAAAAACAGACCCATAAACATAGAGAACAGACTGTGGTTGCCAAGGGGGATGTGAGAGCGGAAAGGGATGGAGTTGGGGTTTGGGGTTAGCGGATAGAAACTATTACATACAGAGTGGATTAGCAACAAGGTCTTACCATATAGCGCAGGGTCCTCTCTCTATATATACATATTATTGGTAAGTTCTGGTCCACATGAGGACCACACTACAACTACTCCTTGGTTCTGTTCATGGCTCTCATTTCTACTTGATCCCATATTTTATATATATATATATATATATCTGACTCACTTTGCTATACAACAGAAATTAACAAAACATTATAAATCAACTATACTTAAATAAAATTTAAAAACTAGACTAACAGGCCGAGTGTAAATCAAGAAGAGTTTCTGTAGGGCCAGGTTTCCAGGGTGGTAAAGAAAAATCTAAGGAGAAAGTAACCCAACTGATACGTTTCCTGAGCAGCAAAAAGCTTTGGAAAACTTGGACAAATGTGATATGCAAATTGAAGTTTTATGCCAAAACAGTCCTCTGTCAGAGCTGAGGACTGCTAATACATGAGAGCCTTTTGAATGCCTTTTGGGGCCTGTGGGAATGAACGGAAAGAGTCCACATCTCTTTAAAAGAAAGTGGGGCCAGGCAGGAATGAGAGCCATGAATGGAGCCAAGGGGCAGTTGCAGTGTGGTCCTCATGTGGACCAGAGCTTGACAGTGCTTGGAGCTGGGTTCTTCAGGAGGCAGAGGCTTACATGGCTCTTCCATTTATTGGGGCAGCGTTGTAGCGGGGTACTGTGCTTGTGATGGTGTGGGAGATGTTTACGTTCAAGATTAAGGGAGCAGATGCTTTCATGTTGCAGATGAGAAAATGAGGCTTAAACATATTAAGTGACTTGTCCAAGATCACCAAGCAAGCAAGTGTTAGAGGCTGGATTCATACAAGATCTGTCTAATCACTTACTGGCTATTCTTCATGTTTCAGTCTTATGGCACAATTATTATTGATCATTATGTCATCTATCTACCAGGTTGCATAGTGGCAAAGTATCCGCTTGCCAATGAAGGTGATGCAAGAGATGTGGGTTTGATCCTTGAGCCGGGAAGAACCCCTGAAGAAGGAAAGGGCAACCCATTCCAGTATTCTTGCCTGGGAAATCCCATGGACAGAGGAGCCTGGTGGGCTACAGTCCATGGAGCTGCAAAAAGTCGGACATGACCTAGTGACTGAGCATGACGCCTGAGCACATGTCATCTATATACAAAGAGAAATAGTGGAACTAGACCTCAGAGAGACACTTGTATACAGCAACTTACTGTACCGTTTCCTCATACTGTTAAGTATTTCAAAATTATCCTTAGGACAATGTTTGAAGATTATCCTCATATGTGTATATGAGGGCAGGAAAAAGTACAAGTACAAATAAGTTATTTTCGTAAGGTTCTTTTTTCTTTTTTAAAATACACATGCACACACACAAAATATAGTAATTTTTGTCCTTTCATCATTTATACATAATTTTTTTCAGCCCAAATTTACTAATGTCAACAGAGCAAGCATGCTCACTACACAAAGTACATTTAACTTAAATCATAAGCCATAGCTTGTTTGATGTCTGGCAACTTCTTACTATGCTTGAATCTCTAAAATTTTAATTCCTGGCTGCTTATAGGCCTTTGGGGTTATAAAAATGGTTTCAGTATTGACCTTTTAAGGATTTTCAAGTACTCTTCGAGGAGATTTTAAGCTTATTGAGTTAAGAAAATGCATCTGGAATATTTCTTGATACACACTTCAAAGATGATTTACCCCTGAGAATTTTCATACTTTGAATACTCTGCACTCATCCTAAATGCTACAGTAATAAGGAAGAATTTTCCCAAAGTTTGAGAATTAATAATTTATTATCAACTATTCAGTTTAGTACTAAATTATGAAATTCTTTAAAAATCCCTCAGAGAAGGAGGACTCTGAGTATGATGTGGCTTCTTCCATGAATCTACCTGCACCATCCCAGGGTTCTATTTCTGGGTACGTGTTTTCTTTTTTACTGTAATTCTCACTGTACCCTCTTCTGTTAACTTGGGGAGAACTAGTCAGAGTTTTCCTTCTTTCTAAAGAGCTTAGACTTTAACTTCTTACCAGATTCAAGTCATACACATACACACCAAAAAGAGTTTATCTTCATGTGCCCTTAATTCTTTCTATGCCTTTTTATTTGCAATAGCTGACGAGTTTTATAATCACCGGAACTCTAGCATTAGGCAGAGAAACTTAGTGACATGTTGAGGGAAATGCTACACTGTTAATAGCGGTTTTGAAAGAAATCAGGAAACTTAATCATGTGTGGACACAGGGTTAAGAAGCAATGTAACAGACTATTAAGCTTAATATAGATATGTGATATAAGCATATGCAGACAGCCATTAGCATAAATTCATGTTACAGAAGAGCAGCGTGGCATGCCACTTGGTGGATATATAATGTATATGAGGAGCACAGTGGAGATCGATAGGAGAAGGAAGTGGGTCAGAACATGCTTATACAGGTCCTAGATCAGGCTGATAAAACCCCTGCAAATTATAACCACATCATTTCTGAGCAGTGTTATTGCCTGAAACTTTATTATGCAGTCATGTCAAGTGAGAAATGTAGCAGAGACACCTCCCAGTGGGTTCGGCTGGAGAAATATCCACCTCTCTTAGCTAGACCTGGCCTGCCTTAATGATCACAAACATTAGGTTGCTGCTGAAACTCTGATAGATAGGAACATAGAGTATTTAGCTAACTTTGAAGAAAATTTTGTCAAATCTGTCCAGGCAGAATCACACCAGTTTGCCAGCAGACCCTTGGCCACTTTTAATTATCTCTTGAAAAGGAGATTCCTTAATTCCCTTTAAGGAGAAAGCCAAGGCAGGGAATCTTCATTCCCTGGTGGGATTACAGTGAAAGACATGGTCTGAAATTCTGAGGAAGAGATGAGGCAACGATATTAACCTATTGACTGTTGGCTGAACTACAGAAGCAGTGACAAAGTTCTCGAAGTTCACCATAGTTATGTAACCAAGTAGCTGTACTTCCCCACTTGATTATATGTCATTCAGTTTGGGTGAACGAAAGAAGAGGAGAAAAGGAGAGAGAAAGAGAGATTCTTTCTTATGTTAAAAAAAATACCAGTTGTTAAGGCTGAATGGGGACAGAGGAACCTGATGTGTTACAGTCCATGAGGTCATAAAGGATCAGACACAACTTAGTGACTGAACAACAGCAGTGTGCTGAATTGGATTTTTGAAGCTTTTACTGTGATGTCAGATGGTAATGTGTGTTGCATTGCTTTAACGTACAGAATAAATGGAGCTTCCCCGGTAGCTCAGCTGCTAAAGAATCTGCTTGCAATGCAGGAGACCCTGGTTTGATTCCTGAGCCAGGAAGATCCACTAAAGAAGGGACAGGCTACCCAGTATTCTTGGGCTTCCCTGGTGGCTCAAATGGTAAAAAATCTACCTGCAATGGGGGAGACCTGGGTTTGATCCCCGGGTTGGAAAGATCCCCTGCAGGAGGGCATTGCAACCACTCCAGTAATCTTGCCTAGAGAATCCCCATGAACAGAAAGGCTGGCAGGCTACCACCCATGGGGTTGCAATGAGTCAGACACAACCGAGCGTCAAAGTGCGCAAACACACACGCACATACACAATCAATATCCAAGAGACTCTGGGGGCAGCCAACAACTAGAATAGAATATACTGTAGATGGTCAGATCACAACTTGGGGATGCCTTTTTGCTGGGAATATGTTCATAAGTCAGGAAAGTATAACGTAACTAAGGTAGTTGCTCAAACAAAAATAATGCATTCAGTGTCCCTCCAATTAGAGAACATAACAATGCTTAATAACAGAGTAAACTATGGCCATAGTTGGAGGAGAATTAAACAGGTTATTTTGTAGGACATAGAGACGTAAGCAGCAATTCCCAAAGAATGTTGAACCTAATCTAAAACTATTTTATTGTCATCCCTTTCCTGTAGCTTATGGGAATTGCAATAGTTAAAAAGAAAAAGCTTTTACTTTGGTGCTATTAGAAATTATTGTTACAATTTAATCAAATTCTGCTTTGATCCTTTGTGGCCCAGCAATCAACGGGTTAAGTTAGATCACTACCGTGTGTTCCCTGACCCTGGAATGCTTCATCAAATGTACTCATTACTGATTGAGCAAGAGAATGAATAGTTGTGAATTTCAACTTAAGCGCTGATGGGATTGTGTGTGAGCCCTAACGTGGTCGAGGTATTTAAATTTTGATTTTTGTAATGGGCTCTGACATGTTTCATTTCCTCCGAGGGAACACTCGAGACCTCTGAAAGTAAATGTTGCTAAAAAGTCATCAAGGCAGAATATTAAAATGCCATCAAATGAAAATTTCACTAATGCAATCGGCTAGAGCTCCAGGTACTGGAGCGAGAAGGGGAGTGTCAAAGGTCCCCGTTCTTTTAGTGAAACATGATTTGTTCCTCTTCACTGACTGTTTCTCCAAATAAATTATTTAAAGTCTTATTTCTTCTTTCTCCTGGGTCTCTTAAAGTTCAGCTATACGGAGGTGTGGCAGGAGAAACAGTAGGAGAAAGAGGTGGCCGGGTTAGAAATTCAGGAAAAGGTTCTATGGTGAGATCTTCACCTTTGAAACCTGTTTCCTTCGTTCTCTAAGAGCTGAGCAGGTGACTGGTCAGAGGAGAGGGTAAGAATCCTCAGTTATCATCTTAGGGTTGAGACTGCCCTTAAAAGACATATCCCCCAATTTAATAACATATCAGGGTTAGGAGTGTATGAGATCATTAGAGAATGTTCTATTTAGTGACGTACAGTTCAGCTCAGTTTAGTTGCTCAGTCGTGTCTGACTCTTTGCGACCCCATGAATTGCAGCATGCCGGGCCTCCCTGTCCATCACCAATTCTTGGAGTTTACTCAAACTCATATCTGATGTACGGACAACATTAGAGTTTGGGAGAAGACACTATTCTTTTCCTTAACAATTTTATCCAAATATCTTTGTCATTTTTCTTAACATTTAAGTTTTAGGTAACTTTTATATATTTATGGATTTGTGGCAGAGGGAAATCAAAATTAAACTCTATATCTCTTCTACACAGATGACAGTAAGCAATGACTGTTTTTCTGAGATCAGTCATTTTTTCTAGATTTAATAAGCAATTTTTTTAAAGACATGAGTGATCTTAATTTCCTAACCAGGGATAGATCCCACATCCGCTGCCCTGCATTAGAAGTCCAGAGTTTTAACTACTGGACCATCAGGGAAGTCCCAGAAATGTTTTCTTAGTAAGCGTTGTGTTACACAATATATGTGCTTAGTTTCTCAGCCACATCCGACTTTGCAACTCCATGGACTGTAGCCTGCCAGGCTCCACTGTCCATGGGATTCTCCAGGCAAGAATACTGGAGTGGGTTGCCATGCCCTTCTCCAAGGGATCTTCCCCACCCAGGATTGAACCCAGGTCTCCTGCATTGCAAGCAGATTCTTTACCATCTGAGCCACCAGGGAAGCCTAAACAATATGTATCTTTCCTTTACTGTTTATTTTCTGGTATATTTATTTGCATTCTGAGGGAACTACTTATATTAGATATTTCTGGGATAAGGAGAAACATGAACTTCCCTAAACTTCATTTATGACAGAAGTTTCCCCAAGTGTAAAGGTTTCTATGCATTAATCTTTGGGCTAATGTTCCTGCTGAACCTAGAATTTCCTCACTTCTGCTGCTGGCTGGCAGGATTTGTGCCAGCCAAAATCTGGTCTTCTATTAACTCAGTTTGACATCCTCAGTACTGTCCATCTAACCCATAAAGACAAGTAAATCACTTTATTGAGTTATTGTGTAAAATAGCAGGTCTGCCTTTGGGAATAAAATTTCTACTGTATATTGGCAAAATAGCATAATTTTAAGTGCTCAAAATCAAAACCACTGGTATCCCCCAAGACAAGAATTTTGAATTGCTTTTCTCTTCTTGTTGGAAAATGAAGCTTTAACAATGCTTGGTTTTACACCAAAAGATGATGTATGTTTTTCTTTTCTAAAAAATTAATGAAATATACTTGATTTACAATGTTAATTTCTGCAGTACGGCAAAGTGATTCAGTTATTTACCTATATATGTATATTCAGTTCAATTGTCACGCAGTTGTGTCCAACCCTTTGCGACCCCATGGACAATAGCATGCCAAGCTTTCCTGTCCATCACCAACTCCCAGAGCTTGCTCAAACTCATATCCATCGAATCAGTGATGCCATCCAACCATCTCATCCTCTGCTGGCCCCTTCTGCTCCTGCCTTCAATCTTTCCTGGCATCAGGGTCTTTTCCAGTGAGTCAGCTGTCAGCTGTTGGCCAAAGTATTGGAGTTTCAGCTTCAGCATCAGTCCTTCCAATGGATATTCAGGACTGATTTCCTTTAGGATTGATTTGTTTGATATCCTTCAGTTCAAGCAACTCTCAAGAGTCTTCTCCAACCCCACAGTTCAAAAGCATCAATTCTTTGGCACTCAGCTTTGTTTATAGTCCAACTCTCACATCCATACATGACTACTGGAAAAATCGTAGCTTTGACTAGACAGAGCTTTATCAGCAAGGTAATGTCTCTGCTTTTTAATATGCTGTCTAGGTTGGCCATAGCTTTTCTTCCAATGAGCAAGGGTTTTTTGACTTCGTGGCTGAAGTCACCATCTGCAGTGATTTTGGAGCCCAAGAAAATAAAATCTGTCACTGTTTCCATTGTTTCCCCATCTATTTGCCATGAAGTGATGGGACTGGATGCCATGATCTTCGTTTTCTGAATGTTGAGTTTTAACCCAACTTTTTCACTCTCCTCTTTCACTTTCATCAAGAGGCTGTTCAGTTCCTCACTTTCCGCCATAAGGGTGGTGTCATCTGTGTATCTGAGATTATTGATATTTCTCCCAGCAAACTTGATTCCAGCTTGTGCTTCAGCCAACCTGGCATTTTGCATGATGTACACTGCATATAAGTTAATGAAGCAGGATGACAATATACAGCCTTGATATACTCTTTCCTGATTTGGAACCAGTCCATTTTTCTGGTTCTAATGCTTTTTGAACTGCATACAGATTTCTCAGGAGGCAGGTAAGGTGGTCTGGTATTCCCATCTCTTTCAGAATTTTCCACAGTTTGTTGTGATCCACACAGTCAAAGGCTTTGGCGTAGTCAATAAAGCAGAAGTAGATGTTTTTCTGGAACTCTCTTGTTTTTTCTATGATCCAATGGATGTTGACAATTTGACCTCTGATTTCTCTGCCTTTTTTAAATAAAGCTTGAACATCTGGAAGTTCTCAGTTCACTTACTCTTGAAACCTTGCTTGGAAAATTTTGAGCACTACTTTGCTAGCATGTGAAATGAGTGCAATTGTGTGGTAGTTTGAACATTCTTTGGCATTTCCTCTCTTTGTGATTGGAATGAAAACTGACCTTTTCCAGTCCTGTGGGCCACTGCTGAGTTTTCCAAATTTGTTGGAATATTGCGTGCAGCACTTTCACAGCATCATCTTTTAGGATTTGGAATAGTTCAACTGGAATTCCATCACCTCCACTAGCTTGTTCGCAGTGATGCTTCCTAAGGCCCACTTCACTTTGGACTCCAGGATGTCTGACTGTAGATGAGTGATCACACCATTGCGATTATCTGGGTCATTAAGATCTTTTTTGTATAGTTCTTCTTTGTATTCTTGCTGTCTCTTCTTAATATCTTTGGCTTCTGTTAGGTCCATACCATTTCTGTCCTTTATTTTGCCCATCTTTGAAGGAAATGTTCCCTTGGTGTCTCTAAGTTTCTTGCAGATATATCTAGTCTTTCCCATTCTATTGTTTTCCTCTATTTTTTTGCATTGATCACTGTGGAAGGCTTTCTTATCTCTCCTTGCTTTCTTATATATTGTACCTTTTTCATATTTTTTTCATTATGGTTTATCACAGGATATTAAATATAGTTCCTTGTGCTATAGAAAATGCTCTTGTGGTTGATTCATTCTATATATAATGGTTTGCATCTTGTAGCCCAAACTCCCATTCCATCCCTCCCATCTCTGTTCTCCCTTGACAATAACAAATCTGTTCATGTCTGTGAGTCCATTTCTCTTTCATATATAATTTCATTTGTGTTATAGTTTAGATTCCACATATGTGATATCATGTTGTATGTCTTTCTCTGTTTGACTTACTTTGCTAAGTGTGATAATCTCTAAGTCTATCTATGTTGCTGCAAATGGCATTATTTCATTCTTTTTTATGGCTGAGTAGTATTCCATTGCATATATGTGTCGAGAATGATGTATTTTTATGATTAGAAGTACTAACTTTGTCTACAGATGGTCTGGATTTATTTCTCAGGTCATCTGTTTTTAGGACCTTGCACAAGATGCTGAATCTCTAAGGTTCATGACCTGCAAAATGGTAACAATAGCACTGACCTCATCAGTTTGTTGTAAGAATTGAATGAGATATATGTAAAATGATTAGCATAGTGGTTGACACATAGCAATCCATTTAATGTCAACTCTTATTGGAGTTTATTTCATAATATCTGAAGGGAAGATGTCATAACAAAAACTTTATCATTTCTAGGAAGTTCTACTTAAAATTCCAAATAAAGACCTCAACAAAATTTTTGAGCCTTCACAGAAGAAAAGAAAATAGTTTCTGGGGAAATCTTCAGATATAAGTAATCCATTCTGAATGACTTCAGATGTACCATGAAGAAGGCAGATTAATTTACAAGGCATGGTGATAATTTTGAGATGACATATTGCCAAAGAGGTTAGGTAGCCCAAGTCTGAGATAATAGGTCTCCTGATATGCACCTTGTAGTGTGTTTTCACATAAGAGGACTTTATTTTGAGATAACTGCTCAGACAACTAAAGAATACAAATGACTAAATAGCCAAGCAAAAAGCATCCTTTAAAATATATTTATTTTATTTTTAATTTATCCAATTGCTTTACAGTATTTTAATGGTTTCTGCCATAAATCAACATGAATCAGCCATGGGTAGACATATGCCCCCTCCCTCTTGAACCCCCCTCCCACCTCCCTTCCTGTCACACCCCTCTAGGTTGTCACAGAGCCCTTGTTTTGGGTTGCCTGGGTCATACAGTAAATTCCCACTGACTGTCTGTTTTACTTGTGGTAATGTATATATTTCAATGTTACTCTCTCAAATCATTCCATCCTCTCCTTCCCCTACTGTGCCCCAAAGTCTATCCTTTATGTATATATCTCCTTGGCTGGCCTGCAAATGGGATCATCAGTACCATCTTTCTAGATTCCATACATATGCATTAATATGCAATATTTGTCTTTCTCTTTCTGACTTACTTCACTCTGTATAATAGGCTCTAGGCTCATCTATCTCATTAGAACTGACTGAAATGTGTTCCTTTTTAGCTGAGCAATATTCCACTGTGAATATGTACTACAACTTCTTTATCCATTCATCTGTCAGTGGATATCTACATTGTTCCCACGTCCTACTTATTGTAAAGAGTGCTGCAGTGAACATTGGGTTACATGTGTCTTTTTCAATTACAGTTTCCTCAGGATATATGCCCAGTAGTGGGATTGCTTGGTCATATGGTAATTGTATTCTTATTTTTTTTAAGAATCTTCATACTGTTCTCAATAGTGACTATATCGATTTGCATTCCCACCAACAGTGCAAGAGGGTTTACTTTTCTCCACATTCTCTCCTTTGAGAAAATTCTCTAAAAACTTCAGTCTGAAGTAATTAATGAAACACCCTGTGGTTTTAAGAAACTTTGGGAAATCTTAAGACTATTATGATACAGAATCCAAACACTTGCCACTTTAAAAAGGGCTTTAACCTAAAGTAGTCTATTTACATATCATCAGAAAGGGCAGTGGTGAGGAGATATCCCTCTTCCAAGGTAAGGAGCAGTGACTGCACTTTGCTGGAGCAGCTGTGAAGTGATACCCCATGCCCAAGGTAAGAGAAACCCAAGATGATAGGTTTTGCAAGAGGGCATCAGAGGGCAGATACACTGAAACCATACTTACAGAAAACTAGTCAATCTAATCACACTAGGAACACAACCTTGTCTAATTCAATGAAACCAAGCCATGCCCACTGGGCAACCCAAGACGGATGGGTCATGGTAGAGAGGGCTGACAGAATGTGGTCCACTGGAGAAGGGAATGGCAAACCACTTCAGTATTCTTGCCTTGAGAACCCCTTGAACAGTATGAAAAGGCTAAATGATAGGATACTGAAAGAAGAACTCCCCAGGTCAGTAGATGCCCAATATGCTACTAGAGATCATAACTCCAGAAAGAACGAAGGGATGGAGCCAAAGCAAGAACAATACCCAGCTGTAGATGTGACTGGTGACAGAAGCAAGGTCCGATGCTGTAAAGATCAATATTGCATAGGAACCTGGAATGTCAGGTCCATGAATCAANGATGAGTGTTCAGAGTTTTCCTCTCTCTAGACTGCAAAGTCTGAGAAAGTGAAAGTGAAGTTGCTCAGTTGTGTCCGACTCTTTGTGACCTGTGGACTGTAGCCCACCAAGCTCCTCCGTCCATAGAATTCTGGAGTGGGTTGCCATTTCCTTATCCAGGGGATCTTCCTGACCCAGGGATTGAACCCAGCTCTCCCACATTGCAGGCAGATGTTTTAACCTCTGCACCACCAGGGAAGCCCTAAGTCTGGGAAGGCAGGAACCAAATCTGTCCTGCTCATTGCTGCATACCTGCCTATAGAGTGCTTGCCTTTTGAGTCTGGCACATAGTAATCGTTTGTTGATTATGGTTTATTGAATGAACATATAAACATGAACCTTAGTTTAAAATTTATTACGTTCATCAGTACAAATACCTTCATTATAGCATTCTTGTAAACAATGAATGTGAAAGCGTTTCAGTAAACTGTGAAACATGATACTTGTTTTAAAGCTGTGAAGTATTATGTTGCAAATATGTATAATGTAGTACTTCAGTTGTACCCTTAACAACTGTTTTTTTTTTTTTTTGAGAACCTTATTTATTCTACTCAAGTTAGAAAAATTCTACAAAACACTGTATTTGAGAAAGTATCCAGTCATATACAGTATAAACATAGCTTGATTAGGGGGAAAAGAAACCTTCATCAGCCTGATTACATCCTTTTGCCACTTCCTGAGTGGCTTTTAGCATTATTCAGGTTGCTTGTTTTCCACTAAGTGAGCATTAATCAACAGCAAGTAATTATGCTTTTCTCCAGGCCCAGAATAGATCCCATCTTGTCCCTCTTTGTGTACCAGTCTATTTTCACCAGTGAATCATCATCTCTATGAAAGGAGGCATCGTGCTTATTTTTATCCCCAGCATCTTACATTATGGCTGTTAACTGGTACTGAATACCTGTTAGCTGAGTTTAATAGGTAAATTTATCCTGGAAATTGACATTATACCTTTACTCATTCAAAAATATGGTAACAGACTCTAAATACTTTTCATGCATCTAAATGGTCCTTTGGTATTGCTGCTGCTGCTACTTAGTTGCTTGTCATATACGACTCTGTGTGACCCTATGGACTGCAGCCCACCAGGCCCCTCTGTCTATGGGATTCTCCAGGCAAGAGCACTAGAGTGGGTTGCTGTGCCCCCCTCCAGGGAATCTTCCTGACCCAGGGATTGAACCGGGGTCTCCAGCATTGCAGGCAGATTCTTTACCACTGAGCCACGATGGAAGCCCCACTTGGTGTTGATATATTACCAAATGCTTCAAATGCAGTCTTCCCTTGGTATCTAAAGGGGATTGGTTCCAGTTCCCACCACATATTAAATGTGCTATACTCAAGTCTTAAGGCATAGTATTTGCAGGTAACCCTATCACTCATCTCACATGCTAGTAAAGTAATGCTCAAAATTCTCCAAGCTAGGCTTCAGCAATATGTGAACCATGAACTTCCTGATGTTCAAGCTGGTTTTAGAAAAGGCAGAGGAACCAGAGATCAAATTGCCAACATCTTCTGGATCATGGAAAAAGCAAGAGAGTTCCAGAAAAACATCTATTTCTGCTTTATTGACTATGCCAAAGCCTTTGACTGTGTGGATCACAATAAACTGTGGAAAATTCTGAAAGAGATGGGAATACCAAACCACCTGACCTGCCTCTTGAGAAATCTGTATGCAGGTCAGGAAGCAACAGTTAGAACTGGACATGGAACAACAGACTGGTTCCAAATAGGAAAAGGAGTACGTCAAGGCTGTATATTGTCACCCTGNATTTCTGCTTTATTGACGATGCCAAAGCCTTTGACTGTGTGGATCACAATAAACTGTGGAAAATTCTGAAAGAGATGGGAATACCAGACTACCTGACCTGCCTCCTGAGAAATCTGTATGCAAGTCAGGAAGCAGCAGTTAGAACTGGACGTGGAACAACAGACTGGTTTCAAATAGGAAAAGGATTATGTCAAGGCTGCATATTGTCACCCTGCTTATTTAACTTATATGCAGAGTACATCATGAGAAACGCTGGACTAGAAGAAGCACAAGCTGGAATCAAGACTGCTGGGAGAAATAATAATCACCTCAGATATGCAAATGATATCACCCTTATGGCAGAAAGTGAAGAGGAACTAAAAACCCTCTTGATGAAAGTGAAAGAGGAGAGTGAAAAAGTTGACCTAAAGCTCAACATTCAGAAAACGAAGTTGCAGCATACATGTAGTTATATATACATAGTTATATACATAACTATATATATATAGTTATATCCCCTTCCTCTTGAGCGTCTCTTCCACACCCCCTATCCTGCCCCTCTAGTCATCACAGAAGACTGAGCTAAGCTCCCTGTGCTATACGGGCAGCTTCACACTAGCTCTTTATTTCAGACATGGTCGTGTATGTATATGTCACAGCTATCCTCCCAATTCATCCTACCCTCCCAACCCCGCCATGTCCACATGTCCTTTCTCTGTGTCGGTGCCTCTATTTGTACCCTACAAAGAGGTTCTCTAACAAAAAAATACAAATGACCAAGAGACACATGAAACAATGATCAGCAGCATTATATATCAGAGAAATGAAAATCAAAACTTCAATGAGGTATCACCTCACACTGGCCAGAACAGCCATCATCAAAAAAATCTGTAAATGGTAAATGCTAGAGAGTATGTGGAGAACAGGGAACCCTCTTGCATAGCTGATGGGAATGTAAATTGATACAACCACTATGGAGAACAGTATGGATGTTCTCTAAAAACTTGGTTTAAAGCACTAAGTTTTGGGATAACTTGTTAGGCAACAGTGAATTGCTAAAATATTACTGCTGTGTCTTTCTGGCATTGCTTAGAGTTGAAGTCTTTAAAAAAGAAGACTACGCTTTTTGCAGAGGATAGTAAACAATGCTATGTCAGTACCATTGTAGCTATGTACATAGGTTATGATGACCACTCAGTAGGCTACCAAGAAGTGTAGGGCATCACATTAGGGCATCAGGAAATCATACAGTAGGATACAAATGCCTTTTAATTTAAGAGTAATGGAATTATACTGCCCTCACATTAAGCTCATTAGAATAAAATGGAATGGAACAAAATAAAATAGGAGAGAACATGAGAGGAAATAACTGCTTGTTTTGGAAGTAATCAGAATAAGTATCAGTCCTGTGTATGTGTGAGTCACACAGATCCTAAGAACATGTACATATTCACTGCTTTGTTGGAGGGACTCTCAGTACTCAGAGGCAGTTGTGCTCACAGTTATATTTTATTAGCACAATCCATGGGGGAACAGATGGATTAGGCTGAGGCATAGATTCCCCATGTTCCTTCTACCCTCTCTCCTGCTACCTGCCAGAGATGGGTCATGCGGAATGTACTCCTCAACCCAGCAGCAAAAGGCAGAAGCTGTGTGCAACCCAGGAAAACCTGCTTCACGCTGAAAGCCCAAGATTTTCACTGAGATTTTATTGGTCGTGTAAGAGCAACAACCAGCCGCACACCCTGAAAAGCCAGATTTCACAAAAGAAAGCAGGTGTTCAGCCAACCAGGTTGGGTTTAAAAAACAGTCGGGTTCCCAGCTGCCAGCTATGGGCCAACTCCACAAATGGGCCCAAATGTGTTGAAGATAGGGACTTCAGGTCTGCTCTGTTAACTCCTCTGCAGTGTGTATAGACATTTGCATATTTTAATATGAAATTATTTCTTGTTATATAAAGTCTCAAATGAAATGGCCCTGAATCGTGTTTATTCTTTAAGAACCATTCAGTGTTTCATATCTGAAGTTTTTCTTAATGTCTTCTTCTGAACTTCTACATGGTATTACTTATAACTTGATTAGGAAATGTGTTAGAATCTTGAAGCTATTATAATCATGGATATTCATTCATACCTACCCTGCTAACTTGGTGCTCTGTGACAATGGGTATTAGGCTTGTATCTGCCCAATACTCTGTTAGAAAACACTCTGTGGTCAAACACACTTTCCTTTTGAGCAGGTATTTGCACACTGAACCTTGTGGGCTGAATTGGACTGCTGACTGCTTTTGTAAATGTTTAATTTTTTTTAATGAACTATAGTTGGTTTACAACATTTCAGGTGTACAGCAGAATGATTCAGTTATCCATATCCTTATATATATGTGTATATATATATTTGCTCTTTTTCAATATTTCTTCCTTTATAGGTTATTATAGGATATACAAATGTATAAGATACAGTTCCCTGTGCTATACAGTAGGTCTTTGTTATTTATTTTATATATAGTANCTTCAATAATTCGGTCCTTGCCTCACAATGAGGATGTGTTCCATGTATAAATCAGCTTAGCAGCACTTACCAGGTACACTTGCATGCACGTGTGCTCAGTCATGTCTGACTGTTTGCAACCCCACCGTGGACTGTAGCCCCCCCAGGTTCCTCTGTCCATGGGATTATTCAGATGAGAGTACTGAAGTGGGTTTCCACTCCCTCTTCAAGGGGACCTTCCTGACCCAGGAATCAAATCCACGTCTCGTGCATTGGCAGGCAGATTCTTTAGCACTGAGCCCCCTGGGAAGCCCCTTTAGGTACCTGTATCGCTCACTTAATTGCCAGAAACCATGATAATTTTAAAATATTTACTTGAATTTTGTGGTAATCCATCTATCCAATCTTTCCTAAATGGTTTTAAGAGAGCATTTTCATTTCTGTACTTAGATTCAAAATGGAAAAGAGAAGAGAGAAGTGAGAGAGCAGACATAGATTTTCCAGAGCTTCTGGTATCTAGTCAAAACCATAAAATACTGAATGTGGTCCCATTAGTCATCTACCGAGTGTTCTTGAGGGTTCATTACATGAGATATCCTGTAAGAAAAGGAATCTCTAACTTAATTACTTTTAAAGAGTCAGAATGCTTCTCAGGTCAAGACTTGATGGAAACCTGACTGTTGGTGTTACTGTATCTAAAGGTAATCTGTCATTGAGGATGCTGGTTGCTCTGAAAACCAAGGGAAAAAGCACGTTAGAGAAGCAATCTTTGGTTGTGGCCACGAAGCAGAACTGAAGAGAGGGCACTCAGGCTCTTGAAAATGTGTCCACACAAAAGCACCAGTGAATCAAATTGTGTGACACCAGCCATTATGATCAAATAGCTAAGCCCTCTTGTTCTAATCCCATGATCTCCAGACAATAACCCTCTGAATAAAGCTTCCTGTGTAAAATTGTCCACTCAGAGAGACTATTTTCATTCTAGTTGATAGTAATTAGTCTTCCTGGGAATTTATGAATTGGCTTCCTGGTTTTATCCATCAGTCTTTTATGCATTTGTTTACCATAACATGGTACCCTGGAGTCCAGTCACCCCTGAGCATGTTAAGTAAATGGAATTGTCATGACTATCAAGCTGATAAATAGACTTTGAACTGGGTAGCCATATTAGCATACAGTAACTGATTGCGACCTAACCACTGTCTCTGTGAGCCAATAAATGGCGTGAATTATCTGATGTATTACCTTTGATTATATAATAGCAGCATTGACAAACAGCACTGAACAGCAATGTCCATTAGTTATTAATTTCAATTAGCGTATAATGGATAAACTTTTACCTTAATAGATATATTATTACTGTTATTATTAATTAACATGAGGAGGGAGAGTTTGGGTAGTATGCGCATATATCTATCTATATCTATATCTATATATATATATAGAGAGAGAGATAGACAGAGAGACACAGAGAGAGAAAGAGAGAGATTTGTGGCATGGAATTAAATAACCTGAGAATTCAGTTTGTTGTCCTTATATTCTGGTTCTTACTAAGAACTAAAGNTCTCTATATCTATATATATCTATAGATATATATATATATATATATAGAGAGAGATAGACAGAGAGACACAGAGAGAGAAAGAGAGAGATTTGTGGCATGGAATTAAATACCCTGAGAATTCAGTTTGTTGTCCTTATATTCTGGTTCTTACTAAGAACTAAAGAAAAATGTTTACAGAACAGTGTTTTAAAAAGAGCATCTGAGATGGATATAGGACAAATTAAATTTCTTCTCTGTGAGGGTAGTTTTTCTTGTTGGATTTAACAGATTATTTTTCTTGCAATTTTATGATAACAGACTTCACCTCCAAGATAAAACTTCCAGGAAAAGCTTGAATGAGTGAAAAAAAATCTTTAGCTTGTGAGAAGTCATATATTCTGTGACATGGATATTTTTCTGTATTGATTGTCTATAGCTATTTAGAATCTCATCAGATTTCTTGGGGCAAAGAAAGTATACTGAGTAAGAGGCATTTGTTTGATTAAATATCAAAATGTATAGGCATCTAATATACTTCTCTGGGTAGGAAGAAGTAAAGTCCTGAGTCAGCAATGGTTGGGTAAATGAAATTGCTGAAGAGAAAAATCTTTCTGAATAGCAGGAAATAGAAACAGTATAGAAGCAGGTGAACTTCAGTAGTTCACAGGTTTGGTTTAGATAATCCCTTCCAAATACAAATTCTTATCTCAATTGCTTCAATTAGAGGTCTGGTGTGGGAAGTTTGTATGGTTTTCTATATTTTCTTATCCTGAGGAAAAAATACCAGAGCAGCATTTTCTGTTATATCCTAGTATTTCCAATCTTTGTGAACCCAGTCATATAGAATTCCACAGATCAACTTCCTTTTAAGAAGCATTTATTTAAGATTCTTATTCACACTGAGTGCAATTGGGGACTTAAAAGTATCTGAAATGAAATCAGCTTTTCTTTGTACCAACTAACATTATTCATAAATGCACATTGGCCTCCCTTTCTAATAGACAACAATATTTAACCTTCTCTTAAATATTTTAATGGACTTGATAAATTCTACAGAACGTTTACTTTTAAACATATTACTGATTTTTTTTCTATTTTTATGAACACTTAATTATTACAGTTTACTTTTGCATAGTTTGTGTGTTGTGCTTCCATCATTGGTCAAGATAAATTATAAACCCAAAGTTAAATGTATATGCCAAAATAATATCAATCACTTTCACAAATGGCAAATATTCTTTAATTTCATGAAATATGAAAACATCAATGCTTAGTGACATGGATATTTTTATATATCACAGGATTTGATCAATCTAATGCTATTTTCTATTTCTCAGTTCAGTTCAGTTGCTCAGTCATGTCTGACTCTTTGCGACCCCATGAATCACAGCATGCCAGGCCTCCCTGTCCATCACCAACTCCCGGAGTACATCCAAACTCATGTCCGTCAAGTCGGTGATGTCATCCAGCCATTTCATCCTCTGTCATCCCCTTCTTTTCCTGTGCTTGATCCCTCCCAGCATCAGAGTCTTTTCC
>SJYV01012382.1:15736-39871 GCA_006410875.1 Neotragus pygmaeus | reverse complement strand
AATGTCTCTGCTTTTGAACATGCTATCTAGGTTGGTCATAAGTTTCCTTCCAAGGTGTAAGCATCTTTTAATTTCATGGCTACAATCACCATCTGCAGTGATTTTGGAGCCCCCAAAATAAAGTCTGACACTGTTTCAACTGTTTCCCCATCTATTTCCCATGAAGTGATGGAACCAGATGCCATAATCTTAGTTTTCTGAATGTTGAGCTTTAAGCCAACTTTTTCACTCTCCTCTTTTCTGTTTCTAGCATTGTATTGTTATCTGCCTCCTGGGTCTGGTTCCTGGGTCATGAAGGTCCTGTGGAGGAGGGTATGGCTACACACTCCAGTATTCCTGCCTGGAGAATCTCCATGGACAGAGGAGCCTGGGGGGCTACAGTCCATAGGGTCGCAAGGAGTTGGACATGACTGAAGTGACTTAGCACATGCTCTGCTTTAATCTCATTGGTGTCCTCTCCCAAAAATAAAGAGCAATTTGCTTCTTTTAAAAAAAAAAATTAATTTCATGTAACAATTTTTTTTCATAGAAAGGCATTTTATTTTAAATACAGAAGTGTCTATATGTCATTCACTTTCTGGGATAACCTAATTATATCTAACTATTTCAGCCTTAGTAGTAGCTGTACTTGGTTTAATTTTCTTTATCTTGTAGAAATTTTCTAAAGACAGGTTTCACAAAGTATAATCTTCTTACAGCAAGATTCATGCTTTTAAGGCCTACAGTTCCATAGAAGTTCATAAACTTTGAAAAATGTATATGGTCATGTAACCATTGAAACGATCAAGGATTTTTTTTTCTGATTATTATTATTTTTGTTGAGGTATAGTCGACATACAATGTTATAATAATTTCAGGTGAACAACACAATGAATCACAATTTGCATGTGCTGCAAAATGACCACTGTGATAAGTCTAGATGATATCTGCCACTATACATAGTCACTGAAATTTTCTTCTCATAATAAGAACTTTGAAGTTCTCCTTTCTTACTTAGCAACTTTCAAATATATGGTACAGTCCTATTAACTATACTTGCCAACACTACATCCCCATGACTTATTTATTATATAACTAAAATTTTATACTTTTTGACTTCTTTCACCTATTCCACCCAGCCTCCACCCTGCCTCTGGCAACCACTGATTGGCTTGTTCTCTGTATATAAGCGTGACTTTTTTGTTTTGATTTGTAAGATTCCACATGTAAGTGACATCATATGTTGTCTTTCTCTGTGATATATTTCACTTAACCAGTTATCCTAAAGAAAAATATTGTGACAGATGATGGGACTTCATTCTTTTTTATGGTTGAATAATATTCCTTTATATATATGTATGTATATACAGATATATATATATATATCTGTATATACATAAATTTGTGTTAATGTTTTTGTTTTCATCAGCTAAATAGCCAGAAGTTATTTTCCTGGATGATATGGTAGTTTTATTTTTTTATTTATTTTTCAAGGAACTTTCACACTATTTCCATACTGACTGTACCAATTCACATTCCCACCAACTCTTATACACAAGAACTCCCTTTTCTCCACATCATCACCAACATTTATTCTCTCTCATATTTTTGATAATAACCTTCTAACAGGTGTGAAGTGATATCACATTGTGGTTTTGATTTGCATTTCCCTGATGATTATTGATGTTGAGCTGTTTTAATGTACCTGTCAGTCATCTGTACCTCTTCTTTGGAAAAAATGTCTATTCATATCCATTGTCAATTTTTGTGTGTGTGTGTAATAAAGTTTTATTAAAGTATAAAAGAGATAGAGAAAGCTTCTGACATAGACATCAGAAGGGGGTAGAAAGAGTTCCAGCTTGCTAGTGTTAGCAATGGAGTTATATACTCTCCAGTGAATCCAAAGAATGTCTGGAGGTTGTAAAAAATATTAAATGAAGTTGCTCAGTCGTGTCCAACTCTTTGGGACCCCATGGACTGGCTCCTCTGTCCATGGGATTTTCCAGGCAATAGTACTGGAGTGTATTGCCATTTCCTTTTCCAAGAATCTTCCTGACCCAGGGGTCGAACCCGGGTCTCCCTCATTGTAGACAGATGCTTTACCATCTGAGCCACCAGGGAAGTCCAGGGAGGTTGTCAAGTGAAAGTGAAAGTGAAAGAAGTCGCTTAGTCGTGTCCGACTCTTTGTGACCCGTGGACTGTATCCCATCAAGCTCCTCCATCCATTGGATTCTCCAGGCGAGAATATTGGAGTGGGTTGCCATTTCCTTCTCCAGGGGATCTTCCCAACCCAGGGATCAGACCCAGATCTCCCATATTGCAGGCACCACCTGCACCACTAGGGAAGCCAGGGAGGTTGTAAAGACCTCACCAAACCTACTCCCATAATTCACATTTTAAGATAACAGGATTAGCCAGGAGGTTTAATCCAGAGACTGTCCTCAGGCAGGATACATAATCCTAAGGAATGTAGAGGAAAAAAAAGTTTGTCCTTTCTTCCTCCTTGAGAATTTTAGACCCCTCCCTCCTTGGGGACCCCTAGACTTCTTATCAACCTGCCTAGGAAATGACTCTCTCATTCCCCCCTTTTCTTTCAGGAGAATTATGTTGCCAAGGGAAAGGGGTGTTGTTTTCATTCCATAACTACTTCCTGCTGTTGAGGGGTGTGGTCCCTAAATTGTTGAGGCAACATATTCTCATTGTCAATTTTTTTAATCAGATTTTTTTTCCTAGTGAGCTGTATGAATTCCTTTGTATATGTTGATATTAACCTTGAATGAGATCTGTGATTTACAGATATATTCTCCCTTTAATTAAGTTGCCTTTTCATTTTATTAATGGTTTCCTTCAATAGTTCCCTTCACTGTGCAGAAGCTCTTGAGTTTGATGAATCTTGCTTCTTTATTTTTACTTTTATTACCTTTGCTTTGGTGTCAGATCTAAAAAAATCATTACCAAGATGGATGTCAATCAGTTTACTGCCTGTATTCTTTTTGCAGTTCAGTTCAGTTCAGCTCAGTTCAGTCGCTCAGTCGTGTCCAACTCTTTGCGACCCCATGGATGGTAGCATGCTAGGTTTCCCTGTCCATCACCAACTCCTGGAGTTTACTCAAACTCATGTATTCTTTTATAGGAAACATGATTCTTACATTAAAATCTTTAATACATTTGAGTAAATTTTTATGCAGTAAAAGATAGTGGTCAAATTTCATCACATGTGGCTGTACAGTTTTTCAACACCATATATCAAAGAGATTGTTCTTTTCCCATTGTATATTTTTGGGTGCTTTGTCATAAATTAATTGACTACTTGTGCTTCTTTCTGGCCTTGCTATTCTGTCCCATTGATCTATGTGTCTATTTTTATGCAAATATGATGTGTTTTAATTAATATAACTTGAAATCAGGGAGCATGTTTCCTCCAGTTTTGTTCTTCTTTCTCAACACTGCTTTGGTTATTCAGGATCTTTTGTAATTCCATACATTTAGGATTGTTAGGTTTTTTCCTATTAAGAAATGCCATTGGAATTTTGATAGGGATTGCATTTGATATGTATATTGTTTTGAGTAGTGGGGATAGTTTAACAATATTAAGTCTTCCAGTCTATGAGCAGAGAATATCTATTTGTGTTGATTTATTTCATCAATGTCATAGTTTTCAGTGTACACAATTTTCCCTTCCTTGATTAAATTAATTCCTGACCATTATATTGTTTTAGTCAAGGCTATGTTTTTTCCAGTGGTCATATATGGATGTGAGAATTGGACTGTGAAGAAGGCAGAGTGCCAAAGAATTGACGCTTTTGAACTGTGGTCTCGGAGAAGACCCTTGAGAGTCCCTTGGACTGCAAGGAGATCCAGCCAGTCCATTCTGAAGGAGATCAGCCCTGGGATTTCTTTGGAAGGAATGATGCTAAAGCTGAAACTCCAGTACTTTGGCTACCTCATGCGAAGAGTTGACTCATTGGAAAAGACTTTGATGCTGGGAGGGATTGGGGGCAGGAGGAGAAGGGGATGACCGAGGATGAGATGGCTGGATGGCATCACTGACTCGATGGACGCAAGTCTGAGTGAACTCCAGGAGTTGGTGATGGACAGGGAGGCCTGGCGTGCTGGGATTCATGGGGTCGCAAAGAGTCGGACATGACCAAGTGACTGAACTGAACTGATATTGTTTTTGATGCAGAAATTTGTGACTAGGAATATGGTTTATATTTTCATCTAACTGAGTATTGAATGTACACTTGAAAATAGTCTTTATCCTGTTGTTGGGGATGTGGGCGTTCCATAAATGTCAGGATAAGGAGATCCAACCAGTCCATCCTAAAAGAGATCAGTCCTGGGTGTTCTCTGAAAGGACTGATGCTGAAGCTGAAACTCCAATCCTTTGGCCATGTGAGTTGAAGAGCTGACTCATTTGAAAAGACCCTGATGCTGGGAAAGTTTGAAGGCAGGAGGAGAAGGGGACAGCAGAGGATGAGATAGCTGGATGGGATCACTGACTCAATGGACATGGGTTTAGGTGGACTCTGGCAGTTGATGATGGACAAGGAGGCCCGGCATGCTGCAGTTTATGGGGTTGCAAAGAGTCGGACACGACTGAGCAACTGAACTAAACTGAACTGAAGATGGCTGTGGTGTTTACCATATCTTCTACACACTTAAGGCTTTTCTCACCACTTGTTCTGTCAATTACTGTGCAAGGTGTCTATTTATTTAACCATATGTGAAGATTTTCCTGTTTCTCTTTCTATTCTATTCATTTCCACTTCATATATTTTGAAGTTTTTTTGTTAAGTGTCTAAGGAATTATTAATACTTTTGCAACATCTTTTTACGAGTTGACCACTTCATCATTATGTGAAATCTGTCTTTATCTCTCAATATTTCTTTCCTCAAAGTCTACATTGTCTGCTCTTAACATAGATTTTTTTCTTTGGATTAGAGTTTACATGGTGTAACTTTTTTCATCATTTTACTTTTAACCAATCTATATTTAATTAGTAAAGTAGGTATTTGTAGACTATATATATTTTGGTACTGTATTTATATACATTATGACAGATGCTTTAATGAAATTATTGCTATAGTGTTTTATGTCTGTATATATTTATTTATGTTGAGATATAATTGATGTAAAATATTATATAAATTGCAGATGTACAACTCACAATTTTTAAATGCTATACTCCATTTGCAATTATAAAATACTGGCTATGTTTCTTTGTGTACATCCTTGTAGCTTATTTATTTTATACATTAGCAAATCTGTTTTGCCCTGTCTTGCCCCTCCCCTTTTACCTCTCCCTGCTGTTAACTGCTAGTTGGTTCTCCACATCTATGATTGTCTCCTTGTTATATTCACTGGTTTGTTGTATTTTTTAGATTCCACGTATTAGTGAATATGTGGAAAGATGCTATTGTTTAGTCACTGAGTTATGCATGACTCTTTGCAGTTTCATGGACTGCAGCACACCAGGCTTCCCTGTCTTTCACTATCTCCCAGAGTTTACCCAAACTCATGTTCTTTGAGTCAGCAATGTCATCCAGGCATCTTATCCTTTGTTGCCCCTTTCTCCTCCTGCCCTCAGTCTTTCCCAGCATCAGAGTCTCTCCCAGTGAGTCAGCTCTTCACATCAGGTGGCCAAAGTATTAGAGCTTCAGCATCAGCATTAGTCCTTCGAATGAATATTCAGCGTTGACTGCCTTTTTGAAGTGACTGGTTTGATCTCCTTTCTGTCCAAGAAACTCTCAAAAGTCTTCTCGAGCACCACACTTTGAAAGCATCAGCTGCTCAGTGCTCAACCTTCTTTATAGTCCAGGTCTGTACATAACCACTGGAAAAACCATGACTTTGACTATGCAGACCTTTTTTGACAAAGTGATGTCTCAGGTTTTTGATACGCTACCTAGGTTTGTCATAGCTTTCTTTCTTAGGACTTCCTGTGCAAAGATAGTGTTTATTTTTCTCTGTCGGATTTATTTCACTTTTTCACCTAGCATAATACCATCCAAGTCCATCCATGTTGTAAATGGCAAAATTTCACTCTTCTTTTTTTTTTGGGGGGGGCGACTATGTATGCCATGTCTATACAATTTATCTACTGTGTATATACCACTTCTTTATTCATTTATCTGTTGACAGACACTTAGGCTATTTCCATATCTTGGGCACTGTAAATAATGCTTCTTTGACTATCAGGGTACGTGTATTTTTTCAAATTAATGTTTTGATTTTTCTGATATATAACCAAGACTGGAATTATTGGATCATGCAGTAGTTCTCTTTTTACTTTTTTTTTTGCAAATTTACCATACTGTTTTCCATGGTGGCAGCAATCCTTGCTGCTGCTGCTGCTAAGTCGCTTCAGTCCTGTCCAACTCTGTGCGACCCCATAGACGGCAGCCCAGCAGGCTTCACCAGGGATTCTCCAGGCAAGAACACTGGAGTGGGTGGTCATTTTCTTCTCCAGGGGAACTTCCTGACCCAGGAATTGAATTCAAGTCTCCCTCATTGCAGGCAGATGCTTTACCGACTGAACTCTGCAAGAATATTTGCAACAAATAATGATGCTAGTCATAGTTATTTATTGCAAATATNAGTGGGTGTCATTTTCTTCTCCAGGGGAACTTCCTGACCCAGGAATTGAATTCAAGTCTCCCTCATTGCAGGCAGATGCTTTACCGACTGAACTCTGCAAGAATATTTGCAACAAATAATGATGCTAGTCATAGTTATTTATTGCAAATATTGTTCCTTAGTTTTGGCTTGTTCCATACCTCATTTTTTTCATTTTTCTTCGGCTTTAGTTTTTTTAGCTTGTCTTTTAAGAAATTAATGTTTTATATTTTTATGTAAATTTTCTTTATGCTTAGTGCTTTTTTATGTTGTTGAAAAGCTCTTTCCTTACTCCAATGTCAAAAAAATATGTTTTCTTATATTGTCTTCTAGAATTTTTTAAATTTTGACTTTTTGCATTCAAATTTTTAATATTCTTGGATCTACATTTTTAAATTTCAGTTTAAAAGTGGCATCGGATTTTTTTTCCATCATTTATGGCTCATGCTACGATCTTGTGTTCAATAGTCTTATTTATGTACTCTATGTGGGTACTCAGTTACTCAGTCATGTCCAACTCTTTGAGACCCCGTGGACTGCAGCCCACCAGGCTCTTCTGTCCATGGAATTTTCCAGGCAAGAATACTGGAGTGATTTGGCATTTCCTATTGTGTACTGTAGATATGCAAAATTCACTTTGCTACTTATCAAACTTCCATTATGCATGAGTCTGTTGTCCTTAGCATAAGCCGTGGTCCAAATATATCTGGTCCAGTATTCCTGTAAGTTCTTATCTGTTNTACTGAAGTGGTTTGGCATTTCCTATTGTGTACTGTAGATATGCAAAATTCATTTTGCTACTTATCAAACTTCCATTATGCATGAGTCTGTTGTCCTTAGCATAAGCCGTGGTCCAAATATATCTGGTCCAGTATTCCTGTAAGTTCTTATCTGTTATTTTAGTTATTTCCTGGTATTATTATTTTTAATATCAGTATTTACTTTATTGTAATGTTTCATGTTTGACTTGATATTTGTTTAAATTTTGTCATATATCTTATATATATTCCTGTTTCTCCTTTCTCCCCAAATCTTTATGGAATAACTTATATTTTTCCTGGGATACATCTTTTAGGATATTTTTAGAAATAGTTTGCTGTTGGAAAACTCTTATTTTATCTCACAGTGCCTGTGTTTTACCTTTGCCCTTGAAAAACACTTGTGTTGAGTTCAGAGGTTTCTGATGATCAAACTTTTTCTCCTCAGTCCTTTCCTATAGAAATTGCAATTAAAATTATATGTTCTTTTTCTAGTCTTCATGTTTTAATCTTCCCCTCATAATTTCATATCCTTAATATCTGAGCTATATTTTGAGTTTATTTTTCATCTCCATCTCTCTGTTCACTAGCTACTTTATTTAATGCCAATTATTCCTTTTGTTTTATCTGTATTTTTGATTTTTAACAATTATATTTTCATTTCCAATAGTTCTGCTTGAGAGCTATTCAGTTTTTCCTGACTGTTTGGATTATCTTTTAGATAGTTTTTGTTCTTTCCAATAAAATCCTATTATTTTAAATTTATTTTACACATTTTAAAGCCTGCATTGATAATTCAAAGAAAGTTTGCAGTCTTTTCGGAAACTTACTCTTGTTTATCTAATTCTGTTATTAAAAATAATATTTAATAATTGTCACAAATGGTAATTTCTTTGTGTATTTAGTGATTTTCTTGTTTTTATTATTTCCTCTTATTTTACTGAATTTAATCAATGGATATTTTTAGGGTACTAGTTTGAAAAGATTTACTCTTTTCTCTATCAGTTCAGTTCAGTTCAGTTCAGTTGCTCAGTCATGTCCAACTTTGCGATCCCATGAACAGCAGCATGCCAGGCCTCCCTGTTCATCACCATCTCTCGGAGTTCTCTATAGAGAATTGGTAAATTTTCCTCTGTTAGATACACTGTTACTATTAAAAAGGAATCACTTTAGTTTGTTGGCCTTGGGGTTTTCTGAAGCTTAGTGATAGTAAAACATAGCACTTACCTTTTTCAGGCTTGCAAAATCAAGCTTTGGTTGTACTAATACATTTTCAAAAGATACAATTTAATTTCTACCTGAAGCAAGATCTCCGAATTTTTACTGGCAGTTTAACTCTATTAAATGTCCTTTCTCTGTATATAAGTCTTGATTCAAATCCTCCACTTTGTGTGGGTCCAAGGTTTAGTCTTTCTTTTTCTTTTGAGTATCCATTAAATAGCAAACTCTGCTTCCCCAGTACTGCTCTTTCAATAGAATATCATCATCTTCTGGGTTACATTTGCCAACATCTAAGTTTTCAGCTNTTTTTCCTGACTGTTTGGATTATCTTTTAGATAGTTTTTGTTCTTTCCAATAAAATCCTATTATTTTAAATTTATTTTACACATTTTAAAGCCTGCATTGATAATTCAAAGAAAGTTTGCAGTCTTTTCGGAAACTTACTCTTGTTTATCTAATTCTGTTATTAAAAATAATATTTAATAATTGTCACAAATGGTAATTTCTTTGTGTATTTAGTGATTTTCTTGTTTTTATTATTTCCCCTTATTTTACTGAATTTAATCAATGGATATTTTTAGGGTACTAGTTTGAAAAGATTTACTCTTTTCTCTATCAGTTCAGTTCAGTTCAGTTCAGTTGCTCAGTCATGTCCAACTTTGCGATCCCATGAACAGCAGCATGCCAGGCCTCCCTGTTCATCACCATCTCTCGGAGTTCTCTATAGAGAATTGGTAAATTTTCCTCTGTTAGATACACTGTTACTATTAAAAAGGAATCACTTTAGTTTGTTGGCCTTGGGGTTTTCTGAAGCTTAGTGATAGTAAAACATAGCACTTACCTTTTTCAGGCTTGCAAAATCAAGCTTTGGTTGTACTAATACATTTTCAAAAGATACAATTTAATTTCTACCTGAAGCAAGATCTCCGAATTTTTACTGGCAGTTTAACTCTATTAAATGTCCTTTCTCTGTATATAAGTCTTGATTCAAATCCTCCACTTTGTGTGGGTCCAAGGTTTAGTCTTTCTTTTTCTTTTGAGTATCCATTAAATAGCAAACTCTGCTTCCCCAGTACTACTCTTTCAATAGAATATCATCATCTTCTGGGTTACATTTGCCAACATCTAAGTTTTCAGCTTACTCTTTAGTTCTTCAACTTTTCTTGTCACTTCAGAAATGCATTTTAAACTATGTCAGAATCTTCTCATCATCTTTGTATTTTGCAGTGGTGATCAGGCCCACTTTACCATGTTTCAGGAGATATAGATACTTTGACTTTTTCATTCATTCAAAACCATTTTTCATGAACTCACACTTTTTTGTTTGTCTCTGATTAAAGGTTAGAAATAAGCTGGGCATAAAGGTAATCTATGTTTCTACTCTCCTGGAGCTTGGATTCTAGTGGAGCGAGGGAGACAAACTTTGTGTGTGTTTTAAGTAGTGTTCATATTATGAACACATTTTAAGAAACAGAATTAAGATATGACATTGATGATACTAATGTATATGTGTATATGTATTCAGTGGGAAGGGGTATATTTAGGGATAGCAGTCAACAAAGTGTTCTTGAAGAAGATAACATTTAATCAGAGACCTGGATAAAGTGAAGAAAGAGTCATGTGAAAAATCTGTGAAACAATTAAAACAAACAAACAAACTGTAAAGCAGCAAGTGAAAATGCTTGGAGATTTCATGGAGGGGATAGGTTGGAATGATCCAGTACAGCTGGAGCAAAGGGAATGAGAGTGATTATGACAGCAAAGGGAAAGCTTTTTGACCATGGAAGTAGTTTGACTCTTACTCTGCTCATGATTGAAGTTTTGCACAAGTCAGTGATAGTATATGAATTTTGTCTCATAAAAAATTAATCCCACCTGCTGAATTGAGATTAGTTGGGGACCAATTAGGTGGGTTTTGAAATAATTCAGACAAAAAATAATGATAGCTAGGACCAAGACAGTGTAGTGGAGGTAGGAAGTAGTGGTGGATTTTGTTCAATCGCTCAGTTGTGTCTGACTCTTTGCAACCCTATGGCCTGCAGCACGCCAGGTTTCCTTGTCCATCACCAAACGTCGAAGATTGCTCAAACTCATGTCCATTGAGTCAGTGATGTCATCCAACCATCTCATCCTCTGTCATCCCCTTCTCCTGCCCTCAATCTTTCCCAGCATCAGGATCTTTTTCAATCAGTTGGTTCTTGATATCAGGTAGTCAAAGTATTGGAACTTCAGCTTCAGCATCAGTCTTTCCGATGAACATTCAGGGTTGATTTCCTTTAGGATGGACTGGTTTGTTATCCTTGCAGTCCAAGGAAAGTAGTGGTAGAGATTTGGAATTTCTTGAAACTAGATCTTCCAGGATTTCTTTAGTAATTAGATATGGGTGTGAAAGAAACAAAGGGCCAGTGATGACTCCTGGTTTTTTTGCCTGAGTAAATTTATTACAGGACCATTTCCTGAAGGTACACAGCATCCTCAGGTCAGTAGAAAGGACTGTCTCTTATACACATCTAGATGTGTATAAGAGACAGAGTTTGCTGTTGGAAAACTCTTATTTTATCTCACAGTGCCTGTGTTTTACCTTTGCCCTTGAAAAACACTTGTGTTGAGTTCAGAGGTTTCTGATGATCAAACTTTTTCTCCTCAGTCCTTTCCTTTAGAAATTGCAATTAAAATTATATGTTCTTTTTCTAGTCTTCATGTTTTAATCTTCCCCTTATAATTTCATGTCCTTAATATCTGAGCTATATTTTGAGTTTATTTTTCATCTCCATCTCTCTGTTCACTAGCTACTTTATTTAATGCCAATTATTCCTTTTGTTTTATCTGTATTTTTGATTTTTAACAATTATATTTTCATTTCCAATAGTTCTGCTTGAGAGCTATTCAGTTTTTCCTGACTGTTTGGATTATCTTTTAGATAGTTTTTGTTCTTTCCAATAAAATCCTATTATTTTAAATTTATTTTACACATTTTAAAGCCTGCATTGATAATTCAAAGAAAGTTTGCAGTCTTTTCGGAAACTTACTCTTGTTTATCTAATTCTGTTATTAAAAATAATATTTAATAATTGTCACAAATGGTAATTTCTTTGTGTATTTAGTGATTTTCTTGTTTTTATTATTTCCCCTTATTTTACTGAATTTAATCAATGGATATTTTTAGGGTACTAGTTTGAAAAGATTTACTCTTTTCTCTATCAGTTCAGTTCAGTTCAGTTCAGTTGCTCAGTCATGTCCAACTTTGCGATCCCATGAACAGCAGCATGCCAGGCCTCCCTGTTCATCACCATCTCTCGGAGTTCTCTATAGAGAATTGGTAAATTTTCCTCTGTTAGATACACTGTTACTATTAAAAAGGAATCACTTTAGTTTGTTGGCCTTGGGGTTTTCTGAAGCTTAGTGATAGTAAAACATAGCACTTACCTTTTTCAGGCTTGCAAAATCAAGCTTTGGTTGTACTAATACATTTTCAAAAGATACAATTTAATTTCTACCTGAAGCAAGATCTCCGAATTTTTACTGGCAGTTTAACTCTATTAAATGTCCTTTCTCTGTATATAAGTCTTGATTCAAATCCTCCACTTTGTGTGGGTCCAAGGTTTAGTCTTTCTTTTTCTTTTGAGTATCCATTAAATAGCAAACTCTGCTTCCCCAGTACTACTCTTTCAATAGAATATCATCATCTTCTGGGTTACATTTGCCAACATCTAAGTTTTCAGCTTACTCTTTAGTTCTTCAACTTTTCTTGTCACTTCAGAAATGCATTTTAAACTATGTCAGAATCTTCTCATCATCTTTGTATTTTGCAGTGGTGATCAGGCCCACTTTACCATGTTTCAGGAGATATAGATACTTTGACTTTTTCATTCATTCAAAACCATTTTTCATGAACTCACACTTTTTTGTTTGTCTCTGATTAAAGGTTAGAAATAAGCTGGGCATAAAGGTAATCTATGTTTCTACTCTCCTGGAGCTTGGATTCTAGTGGAGCGAGGGAGACAAACTTTGTGTGTGTTTTAAGTAGTGTTCATATTATGAACACATTTTAAGAAACAGAATTAAGATATGACATTGATGATACTAATGTATATGTGTATATGTATTCAGTGGGAAGGGGTATATTTAGGGATAGCAGTCAACAAAGTGTTCTTGAAGAAGATAACATTTAATCAGAGACCTGGATAAAGTGAAGAAAGAGTCATGTGAAAAATCTGTGAAACAATTAAAACAAACAAACAAACTGTAAAGCAGCAAGTGAAAATGCTTGGAGATTTCATGGAGGGGATAGGTTGGAATGATCCAGTACAGCTGGAGCAAAGGGAATGAGAGTGATTATGACAGCAAAGGGAAAGCTTTTTGACCATGGAAGTAGTTTGACTCTTACTCTGCTCATGATTGAAGTTTTGCACAAGTCAGTGATAGTATATGAATTTTGTCTCATAAAAAATTAATCCCACCTGCTGAATTGAGATTAGTTGGGGACCAATTAGGTGGGTTTTGAAATAATTCAGACAAAAAATAATGATAGCTAGGACCAAGACAGTGTAGTGGAGGTAGGAAGTAGTGGTGGATTTTGTTCAATCGCTCAGTTGTGTCTGACTCTTTGCAACCCTATGGCCTGCAGCACGCCAGGTTTCCTTGTCCATCACCAAACGTCGAAGATTGCTCAAACTCATGTCCATTGAGTCAGTGATGTCATCCAACCATCTCATCCTCTGTCATCCCCTTCTCCTGCCCTCAATCTTTCCCAGCATCAGGATCTTTTTCAATCAGTTGGTTCTTGATATCAGGTAGTCAAAGTATTGGAACTTCAGCTTCAGCATCAGTCTTTCCGATGAACATTCAGGGTTGATTTCCTTTAGGATGGACTGGTTTGTTATCCTTGCAGTCCAAGGAAAGTAGTGGTAGAGATTTGGAATTTCTTGAAACTAGATCTTCCAGGATTTCTTTAGTAATTAGATATGGGTGTGAAAGAAACAAAGGGCCAGTGATGACTCCTGGTTTTTTTGCCTGAGTAAATTTATTACAGGACCATTTCCTGAAGGTACACAGCATCCTCAGGTCAGTAGAAAGGACTGTCTCTTATACACATCTAGATGTGTATAAGAGACAGAGTTTGCTGTTGGAAAACTCTTATTTTATCTCACAGTGCCTGTGTTTTACCTTTGCCCTTGAAAAACACTTGTGTTGAGTTCAGAGGTTTCTGATGATCAAACTTTTTCTCCTCAGTCCTTTCCTTTAGAAATTGCAATTAAAATTATATGTTCTTTTTCTAGTCTTCATGTTTTAATCTTCCCCTTATAATTTCATGTCCTTAATATCTGAGCTATATTTTGAGTTTATTTTTCATCTCCATCTCTCTGTTCACTAGCTACTTTATTTAATGCCAATTATTCCTTTTGTTTTATCTGTATTTTTGATTTTTAACAATTATATTTTCATTTCCAATAGTTCTGCTTGAGAGCTATTCAGTTTTTCCTGACTGTTTGGATTATCTTTTAGATAGTTTTTGTTCTTTCCAATAAAATCCTATTATTTTAAATTTATTTTACACATTTTAAAGCCTGCATTGATAATTCAAAGAAAGTTTGCAGTCTTTTCGGAAACTTACTCTTGTTTATCTAATTCTGTTATTAAAAATAATATTTAATAATTGTCACAAATGGTAATTTCTTTGTGTATTTAGTGATTTTCTTGTTTTTATTATTTCCCCTTATTTTACTGAATTTAATCAATGGATATTTTTAGGGTACTAGTTTGAAAAGATTTACTCTTTTCTCTATCAGTTCAGTTCAGTTCAGTTCAGTTGCTCAGTCATGTCCAACTTTGCGATCCCATGAACAGCAGCATGCCAGGCCTCCCTGTTCATCACCATCTCTCGGAGTTCTCTATAGAGAATTGGTAAATTTTCCTCTGTTAGATACACTGTTACTATTAAAAAGGAATCACTTTAGTTTGTTGGCCTTGGGGTTTTCTGAAGCTTAGTGATAGTAAAACATAGCACTTACCTTTTTCAGGCTTGCAAAATCAAGCTTTGGTTGTACTAATACATTTTCAAAAGATACAATTTAATTTCTACCTGAAGCAAGATCTCCGAATTTTTACTGGCAGTTTAACTCTATTAAATGTCCTTTCTCTGTATATAAGTCTTGATTCAAATCCTCCACTTTGTGTGGGTCCAAGGTTTAGTCTTTCTTTTTCTTTTGAGTATCCATTAAATAGCAAACTCTGCTTCCCCAGTACTGCTCTTTCAATAGAATATCATCATCTTCTGGGTTACATTTGCCAACATCTAAGTTTTCAGCTTACTCTTTAGTTCTTCAACTTTTCTTGTCACTTCAGAAATGCATTTTAAACTATGTCAGAATCTTCTCATCATCTTTGTATTTTGCAGTGGTGATCAGGCCCACTTTACCATGTTTCAGGAGATATAGGTACTTTGACTTTTTCATTCATTCAAAACCATTTTTCATGAACTCACACTTTTTTGTTTGTCTCTGATTAAAGGTTAGAAATAAGCTGGGCATAAAGGTAATCTATGTTTCTACTCTCCTGGAGCTTGGATTCTAGTGGAGCGAGGGAGACAAACTTTGTGTGTGTTTTAAGTAGTGTTCATATTATGAACACATTTTAAGAAACAGAATTAAGATATGACATTGATGATACTAATGTATATGTGTATATGTATTCAGTGGGAAGGGGTATATTTAGGGATAGCAGTCAACAAAGTGTTCTTGAAGAAGATAACATTTAATCAGAGACCTGGATAAAATGAAGAAAGAGTCATGTGAAAAATCTGTGAAACAATTAAAACAAACAAACAAACTGTAAAGCAGCAAGTGAAAATGCTTGGAGATTTCATGGAGGGGATAGGTTGGAATGATCCAGTACAGCTGGAGCAAAGGGAATGAGAGTGATTATGACAGCAAAGGGAAAGCTTTTTGACCATGGAAGTAGTTTGTCTCTTACTCTGCTCATGATTGAAGTTTTGCACAAGTCAGTGATAGTATATGAATTTTGTCTCATAAAAAATTAATCCCACCTGCTGAATTGAGATTAGTTGGGGACCAATTAGGTGGGTTTTGAAATAATTCAGACAAAAAATAATGATAGCTAGGACCAAGACAGTGTAGTGGAGGTAGGAAGTAGTGGTGGATTTTGTTCAATCGCTCAGTTGTGTCTGACTCTTTGCAACCCTATGGCCTGCAGCACGCCAGGTTTCCTTGTCCATCACCAAACGTCGAAGATTGCTCAAACTCATGTCCATTGAGTCAGTGATGTCATCCAACCATCTCATCCTCTGTCATCCCCTTCTCCTGCCCTCAATCTTTCCCAGCATCAGGATCTTTTTCAATCAGTTGGTTCTTGATATCAGGTAGTCAAAGTATTGGAACTTCAGCTTCAGCATCAGTCTTTCCGATGAACATTCAGGGTTGATTTCCTTTAGGACGGACTGGTTTGTTATCCTTGCAGTCCAAGGAAAGTAGTGGTAGAGATTTGGAATTTCTTGAAACTAGATCTTCCAGGATTTCTTTAGTAATTAGATATGGGTGTGAAAGAAACAAAGGGCCAGTGATGACTCCTGGTTTTTTTGCCTGAGTAAATTTATTACAGGACCATTTCCTGAAGGTACACAGCATCCTCAGGTCAGTAGAAAGGATGACATTTGTTTTTTACTTTTAAGTGTGAGATGTCTATTTGATGTCCAGCAATAGGTTGAAACTGGCAGTGGGATAGTTGAGTTAGAAATCTCAGGGTCATTGGAATCAGCATATTTTCAGTGTGTTTGGTGGTGCTGATGTATCCAGGGGATATTTAGAAGGATTCATAGTGTAATAAAAGTNCCAGCAATAGGTTGAAACTGGCAGTGGGATAGTTGAGTTAGAAATCTCAGGGTCATTGGAATCAGCATATTTTCAGTGTGTTTGGTGGTGCTGATGTATCCAGGGGATATTTAGAAGGATTCATAGCGTAATAAAAGTAAAAGTACTTGGAAATCTATAAATGATATGCAACTAGTGGTTTCAGAACTGTAAACTTGATTTTTTTTTCTGCTTATCAACTTTATAACAAAAAAAGTCAGTACGGCTGAGGCTAAAGAATATAAAAAATATTTTACAACAACCTATGAGGATGTAGTTTCCTGAAATATATTTAAATATTTACATATCTAAAGCTTTAAAATCATGCACTGCTAGAGACATACTTATTTTATGCATGGGTAGTTATCCAAGAAAACAATTATGAATATGCACAAATATTTAATTGCAGGCTAAGTATGAAAAGTATTTTCACAGCAAGACACAGAAGTTGAAAATAAGATTTTAAGTGAAATACTATACAATCATGAAACTGATATCATAGATTCCAGTATTTCCAGTTCTCAAATACCAGGCATATGGAATGTTCACATTTCCTACTTCCTTGGTACTTAGAGAGACTTGTGTTATTAGTCCTACCTAGAAAATTGTTTAGGCCTGAGGTATATTTCATTTCTGGAGTAGGGAATTTAATTGAAATGCAAGACTGTGGTGCTCTATTTTCTATCTGGTACAGCCTCAAGGCTTTGAAAGATTACAATGAGATTTCTCTTTTGTTATAATCAAGCAGCATAACCAGAAATGAAGTTTGGATGTTATATATATTTTTATATTTTGATTCTGGTTGCTTTAATTTAGCTTAGTTTGGTTAATACACATATTAATTTATATGTAAAGGTATTTACAACATATTGTTACATTGAAGAACATGTTAGAAAAATAAAGTACGCCCAACATGATCCTGTTCTGTGTGCATGTGTGTGTGAGTGTGTGTGTGAGAGAATTAAAAGTATTAAAAATAGCTGTCACTGAATAGGTAAAATTGTGATTTATTTCTTTTTTGTGCTTGCATGTCCTATTTCATGAATCTTTTCTATAGTGAGCATGAACAAGTACACTCCTTGGACAAGTTCATGCACAGATCATAGTAAAAGTAGCCTATATTGGTCATTTATTGGACATCTGGCTCATGACATTTCTTTATGTTATAAGCCTATGCAAGAGTTTTTGGTAAAATGAATGGTATAAATAATCCTTTATCTTGGGAATATATATGACACATTTTTCTTCTCTCTGCTCAGTGTATGTCATAGTCACAGATAATGTATTTAAAAAAAAATCATCAAACATAAATTCCTTTCACCCCCCAACTTCAGCTGAATTACCTCCTGTTTCCATCAGGGACAGCATATAAATAAATACCTGAGTAGTGGCCATGGGGACCTATTATAGCAGAACAAACTGTCCCCAACCAGAAGCCTAATCTTGGTGGAGTTGTTGACACCTTTGGTAAACTTTAAATGAATCATTTGATCTATTTTTGTGCTCATCAATCTTCTTAGAAAAACGAACACATAACCAAAGCCTGACTCAGTTACCAAGCTTGAGCAAGAGAAGCAGCTTATGTACTATTAGCAAATACAGTGAATAACAAACTCAAGGAAGAGGGAGAAAACTCAGTTCTACATTAGGAGAAGAGTTACTCACAAATGGAATGGTAGTGTTTATGGACATTGGCCTTACCTAGAGTATTTAGAATTTTTAAGGAAATATAGATTTGATATTTCTATTTATAGATTTATATTTATCAATATAAATTGATATTTTACATAGACCTTACTTTTGGAGCATTTTTTATTCATATGGAGAATGAAAACCTAGAGATCCTTTTGGTTGTTTGGATTATTCTCAGAAGATACTGGGGATTGGACGGTGCCATTAAAAAAATATTTTTCATCTATTTATGCTATTAAGATACCAATAAGAGAGAAGTTAATTGCTTGAAATTTATAGAGTGATCATAATATGTCATGGGCTGAGTTAGATCCATTAGTTTAATTACCTAGCAAATATTTGTTGAGTGCCAGCTACATGTTACTACTAGGTTTTCACTGGATTCTCCTTGCTGGAGGAATGAATCCATGCTGTGACATCAAGACAGCCTTGCATTGAAGGAATTTCTAGTCAAAGCTGGAGGTGGTGAGCTACACCTTGGTCGACTAAAATGCAGGGCTCGGATAGAAGTTTCCTCAGTGTGTTGTGAGAAACAAAAGAGAAGGATCCAAGAGAGTGATCAGCCAGGGAGAGCATCAGATTCATTTCTAAGGAACAAAACTTCCTGAAGGGGGAATTGAAGAACCAGAATCCATGTCCAGAAAACAGTGAGCAGCTGAAAGTAGTCTGTGTATACCGGAGAGTACCAGGTAATCAGACAAATGAGGATCCTTACACATTTATGAGCTTCTGCAATTTTTACCAGTCTGAGCTATTCAAAATTCACACTGAAAGTGGTGAACAGCCTTTTGGAGGAATGATTTGAACATGATACGAATGAATTCATTTTTTTAGCGACTTCTCTCTAGTAAAGGAAAACATGTAAAAGGGTGAAAGATAGGTGATAGCAATTCACTCATGCATCAGTGCAGGTAAGGCGATGAGGGTGTGCACTTTGCTATTATGAAGAAAAGGGATTCAGAATAGAGAACACATTTGTATCACCTTTAGACACTGGAACTCCCTAGAGTTGGTGATCAAAGGAAGTGAGAGAAAGAGGGGAGCAGAGGGATTCTGTCCTGGCTGTACTCGATTAACACAGGTCAGGAATGAAAATGTCAAGAAGTTGAAGAGGTATTAAAACTAGTTTGGGTTATATTAAATTGTAGATGCATATTAAATAAGGATATCCAAAGAAGCCAGATCCATAAAGAAGCTGAGTGTGAGATTCTGAGGGCACAGAAGTATGGGCTTTCCTAGATCAAGAGGTCCATCCTAAAGGAAATCGGTCCTGAATATTCATTGGAAGAACTGATGATGAAGCTGAAACTCCAATACTTTGGCCACCTGCTGCAAAGAAATGACTCATTTGAAAAGACCCAGATGCTGGAAAAGACTGAAGGCAGGAGGAGAATGGGATGACAGAGGATGAGATGGCTGGATGGCATCACCAACACGATGGACATTAGTTTGAGAAATCTGGCAGTTGGTGATGGACAGGGAAGCCTGGCATGCTGCAGTCCATGGGGTCGCAAAGAGTTGGACATGACTGAGTGACTGAACTGAACTGAGATAAAGAGGTCACTGAGTATAAGCACATACTGAATGTTTCTGTAATTTTATTTTCCATACTTGACTGAGCATGGTTTCTTTCTTGGAAATGCAGAAGCAGAATAGAGTCTTAAGCAACAATTCTGCTGATAATTCTAAATGTCTCAATAGTCTGTTTTGGTAGGATAAATAAAGGGTTTGGAGTAGCAAGGTGGAATTCAAGTAAACCTTTGCCTAAAGGTTGAGTGACTTTGAGGAAATAAATTCATCAGGAGTTCAGAATTTGCATTAATGAAATGGATTAAAGACTCTCCAGTGTCCTTTCTAGAGCTTACCTTTCCTTTTTAGAATGCAATCTAAATCAAAAATTTGCTTACATTTTTAACACACTAACTGTGCTAGAATTTAGAGTTAGCAGAATGTTTGTAGTTTTATCATCGACAAAATTTACTTAAAAGGAACTGAAAAATGAACACTATTATTTATAAGTGAAATACACTTTATATATTTTACTATTGATGCCAATTGTTTGGGATTCCAGGCGGCTAGAGTTTGTCTACTCTATCTGAATTTGTGTTGATTTTCCTGAGTGTTCCAAAGATATCCTCAGTGTGTTCCATTCTGTAAGACTTGAAGGGCCATCATTCAAAGAAACAAAATCTAAACCACACCCTATATTTCCCCAGAGCTCTCTTCAATTTTAAGGTCAAGGAGGAGCCCTTGATTTACTAGTTAGAGTCACTTACATCAGGTACTAGAGCAGTATTCACCAGGGCCCTTAGTTATTTACTCACATCTTTATCTACTTTTTTCTAACCTATTTTCCCAATTTTTTTTTCCCTTTCTGATCCCATTTACTTACAAAAAAGTCACTCAGTCATATCCGACTCATTGTGACCCCAAGGATTGTAGCCTTCCAGTCTCCTCTGTCCATGGAATTCTCTAAGCAAGAACACTGGAGTGGCTTGCCATTCTCTTCTCCAGGGGATCTTTCCAACCCAAGGATCAAACCTGGGTCTCCTGAATTGGCAGGCAGATTCTTTACCATCTGAGCCACTAAGGAGGCCAACTTTACGCAGTGTGGTAATATAAAATCTTGTTTTAATCACATAAATGTCTATTTTATTTATACCATTCTAAATAACCATCCAAAGAATTTTTTTTTTAATTCACTCGTGGTAACTCCTTTTTAAAAAGTCATGGGAAAATTGCCAGCCTCTCCCCAGTCTAACAATTTAAAAATTCCTCCAGTGTTCTATTAAGCTTAAATCAGTAGCAGAGCTCCCAAGTCTTTATATAGTTTTATTAGCTCATTTTATGAGACACATATTTATTGAGCACCTACTAAGTGCCAACACACTGTGCTAGTCCTGAAGATTTAATGATGATAGAGAGAATGACATGGACCCATTCTCCCACCTGTTGACATGTGTGGTCTGGCCCTCCTCAAGGGTTCATAGTGCTGTTCATCGGCATGACTGAACGATCAATAGTCAGAGAAGGAAAGAAAACCCGTGATACTATCTGTCTCTAAAACTGCAGAGGGTTTTTAGAGAAATCAAATGTTATCTCACATCATATTTCAGATAAGATTTAGCTGATAATTTAAGGTCAAAGTGTACTTTGCAGGCATTTATTCACTGTCATTAGTGAAAGTATTTATAACAGAATAACAGACAACATTAAGAATTGGCTGTACAAGATTAAAAATTAAGTAGAGAAAACATATAAAGTACTATAGTATTTCTAGATATAGAGTTTTTGACAGTTTTTATTTTATAAGAATACCTTCCAATAAAAGATTTATTAAGAGTAAGACTTTAATTAAAACCAAATATAATATTCCAGATGTTTTGAACAAATTCTGAAATCTAATAAATATTAATAAAATGTCAAAAACAAATCTATTCTGTTTATTATTTACTTATTCTTCTGAGCATGATTGGATTCAACTGTATTCTGAGAGATTTTGCTATTACCTCATTTCTCATGTCAAATACATAGTAGATCTTGAAAAGATAGATGGTAAAATGTTTTAATTATTAAACTTTTTTATATTATAAGGATATTATTAACTTCCATTTCATTGTGTTAGGCTGAACAAGGATGATTTTAAATAATTTTCCCCCCAAGGACTTCATCATTCATTTTCTTAAAGTATAATTTAAGAAAAAAAAAGACAGTAAACATGAAACTTAAACTTGAAAACAAATTAAAAGGGTTATGTATGTTAACAGTAAACCATTAGGTGACTTGATTGGGGAAGCTGGAATTTCTGGATGACAATGTGCAGGTAATCAGTTCTGGGACTAGTGCAAGAGTGGGGGCTGGGCCTCAGGGACTGCATGGATCATATTTATTGTGGAAGGTTCTGAGGAAGCTTGCAGATGTGATCTTTATTAATCCCAATATTTTATTTTATACCTGAATTTATAATTGGGTCTTAAAACCAAATGAGATGTCCTCACATTACCATCTGTTGCTTCAAAAACAAGAGGCATGCTTGGATGTTGTCGATGGCCACTTGAAAAAGAGGAGACCTTGGAGCGTTCAAAAGCTGTTTCTGCAGCATTTCAGATTATTTTCCATTTTAATAGAAAGAAAAATTATGGATTTAGGTAAAAATTGTTCCCAGCAGTGTTGCATTTACTGCTCAGGATAAAGATGTGAGGAGGTGTGTTTTAGTTCTTAATGCTCTCTGCACTCTGTCATCGCCTCCACGGTGATGCCAATGTGGACTGCATGTTTAGCAGCGGGACAGGACTCTGTCTTCCATGGTCAGGCCCGGCCTGGATAGGGACATCATCACAGAGACTGACCATTTTGTTCCCAGGGGTGACCATTTAGGTGTTAACCATGACGGATCTGGCAGTGGAGAAGGGTGAGAATTTCACATCAGACATGAAATGTGTTATTGGCAGGATGCTTAGTAAAATTTATACAGTCTCCTTTTCGGGATCTGCCAATCTATCATTTGCCTAAATCCTGAAAGGACAGAGACAGGGCTGTTTTCAGCCTTGGTGTGATTTCCTTGAATGTAAAGAAAACAATTTTATGCAATCATTTTATTGTACTCTGAATAATATTCCAGTTATTCTGAGTTGTATATCTAATTGACCATACATGTGGGCATATACATATTTTTGTGGTTATGGCTCATAAAAAGTTTTCATTTATATATATATACATATATATACTATACACGTATCTATAGTATACATATACATACAATCATGCATACAATCTATTCAATACCACACATACAAAATCTTTTCAATAGCATGAGATCAATAATCCCAACTAAAAGCACACTACTCAGATGTGATGGGTCATGTTTTATTCCTTTGTGATTTTAACTCAAATCTGAACCCAGGTTTCTAAAATCAAAGAATCTGCCTGCAATCCAGGAGACCCAGATTAAATTCCCTGAAGAAGGGAATGGCAGTCCACTCTAGTGTTCTTGACTGGAAAATCCCACGGACAGAGGATCCTGGCGGGCTACAGTCCATGGGGTTGCAAACAGTTGGGCATGACTGAGAGATGAACACTTCTAAAATCAAAAGGCACAGTATGTAAGCCCAGCATGTCAAGGGCAGGGTGGAGGTGGGGGATGTTCTGATCATTCTGACCTGGAGGAGGGTCCCATCTGTCAGACACCTCAATTTAAATGGAGCTGAAATTCATCACAAGCATGTAGCTTTCAAATCCCAAAGCTTACATGTTCCTAAATCACACCATTAAATTCTATGGAAAAGATCCCATTGGATGGACTTCTGCTTTCATGGAGGAAATTTCTGCCAATCATAAGAAGTCTAAAGGGAGTCAATTTTGTCCTTATTTGCCACTCTCCCTACCTTCCTTCATCCACCTATAACCCCAGGAGAGGCCCTTCTAAGTCAGTTTTGGCACAAAGCACGGAGGAAGAACATTTGAAGAAATAAAAATAAGGGTAACCATTCCTATAGACTTTCACTGAATTTTAATGTATATCTGTGAAAAAGTAATAAACGGGCTCTAGTTCATTAGGCAAGAACAAATTTCTACCCATAATTTTATCTTTGTTTAATTGAATATTTAATTAGCATACATCTAAAACTAATTTTTCAACGCATTCAGTACATTTAGCAGGGCAGGCTGGAGAGGGGCTCCTTCTGGAGAAACACTTCTGTGGATACAGACAGCCCCCAGGCCCTCCTTGTCCTCCTGGGTGAGCTGATAGAAGCGGGTGGGTCATTTGGCATTAGCAAAGGAGTAAGTTAGCATTTGCACTGAGCTGGATCTTGCCAGGCTCTGCATATTGGAAGCCACAGACAGAGGCTCCTTTCACAGTGATGAATGGGTTTTTTCAAGCGTTCTGCTCCCTAGTTATGAGAAGGGTGACCCGGTCAGGAGACGACTTTATGAAGCTATAAAAAATGTATGTCACTTCGGACTCTCTAATGTCACCGGGAAGGGAGGAAAAAAAAAAAAA
>SJYV01012382.1:0-15636 GCA_006410875.1 Neotragus pygmaeus | reverse complement strand
GAAAAAAAAAAAAAAAAAAAACCTGTGCAAAAATGGCAGGGTAATAAGGCTGTTTTCAATGCTCAAAATAGCTTTCTGTCTACACTCATATGTAGCCCTGAAACTGGGGCACAGAGAGTGCCCACGAAGCACTGTTGTTGGGAGGATTAGGGAAAAAAAAATGGCTTTGTTTGGCTTTGCTTGCCTTTGCAGAAATGCTTATGGTGAGGACAATCAGACATTTCCGAAGGCGGGTCCAGTCAGGACTGGGGAAGAGGCAATGTCTTTTTAAAAGCCAGCCAAGTACTCATGGTGGTGATGACTTTTAAGTATGCAGAAGAGCCAGAAAAGGAATCACTACAAAGCAAACACATTTTAAAGGGGGTCTATTAATCGAATATGATATCAAGTCTTACCTCTGTGCCATGAAGAATTTTTTTAAAAAGGAAAGCTTGGTAGGTACATTTGCCCCTACACCTTTTCTCGAATACTCTGGAGTTTATAGATAGTGATGTAGAGGTTTTAACAAAAGCAGCCCTCTCTAGACCCATAATTTAGCATTCATTGAATTCTTTTATTCTCATCAATATGCAGATTTCACAGTATCAGGTGCTTTCCCTTTTGATAAGTCACACATTTCATAGCTCATGTTCAAATGTTAATTTACACAGCATAGGGGACCCAGAGGACCAAGGTCAGAGAACCTGCCTTTATTAGGGCTTCAATTAGTCACAGGTGAACTTTGGAATATCTCAACTGGATTCAAACCCTGGCTCTGTGGGGGCTGAGTTGTACAACACTGGGTGTCCCTTTCTGAGCCTAGGTGTGTCATTTCTTTCTCTGGGACCTGTCAACCTCTGCCATCATCAAAACACCTGACATGGGAAAAAGCATGTGAAAAGTGATGAGCTTAATACTTAATAGGAAATATCAGGTTCATGGTGCTGAAAAGCGAGGGAGAGAACTGAGGTTTTCCACTCATAGAACATGGGTTTGGCATTTCTTCATGAAGAAGACTCTGCATGTCAGGATGGCTTCCTGGCCCCATTCTGATAAAAGTTGGCCCCGGTGGATTCTCTGTATCCTGGTCACTGTGCTTTTCTAGCATCCTGGCTACAACTAACCAAAAGCCCACGGAATGTGTAGACCTATCTCCCCACATTGTTGATTGTCTTATAGAACCACTGAAGTAGTCAACCAAGTCTATACTCTTAAAGATGTTTGAATGTTAGACATGTAGGAAGTTAGTAATCAGCAGGAGCAGGAGGAGGGAAAAGGAGTGACTGAAAGACCCTGAATCAGATGGAGGAGAGAGTCTATAGTCTTTTGCTTTTCATCAAAGAAGCAACGATAGAAGAGCATGTTCTAGACTCAAGACCTGGCTAATGGACTGCTTACCCCAACTTCTCTGAACATCATAAAGCCCCAAAACCTGTAAACTCCCAATCTGTGTTCTCTTTGTAACCTGAACAAGACAATCTGACACAACACCTACTCCTACTTGAAAAAGAAGACCTCATCTTATTATAGAGTATTTTAAAACTTTACTTAAGAAGCAGCTGAGAAATGAAAGAGGGATAGTTGAGTATTTATCTTTGAAGCATTTTAAAGAGAAGAGTGAATATATGCTTTACTGGAAGCTTCGGATTGATTATTTACTTTTATAACCTGGAAACCAAAAGCAATTTACTGGAGAGTNGAAGCAGCTGAGAAATGAAAGAGGGATAGTTGAGTTATTATCTTTGAAGCATTTTAAAGAGAAGAGTGAATATATGCTTTACTGGAAGCTTCGGATTGATTATTTACTTTTATAACCTGGAAACCAAAAGCAATTTACTGGAGAGTTGGCTTTTCTTCCTAAGTTTTTTCTTTTTCTTTTTTTTTGGTTTTCCTTAAATAGAAACGGCATCACTTTGTGTACATGGGTAAGTTTGGTTTAAGTTAGCCCTGCAAGTTAGGATGGGAAGTCCTTGATATTAAAGGAAATAGAAACCCAATCATGAACATTATAAACTTCACCAAGGGTAAGAGTAGTCATGTATGAATGTGAGAGTTGGACTCTGAAGAAAGCTGAGCATCAAAGAATTGATGCTTTTGAACTGTGGTGTTGGAGNTAATAAAATTGACAAATAATAGATCTGCTTTTTAATCACATCACTGTACTCTCCCCCAGTCAACCCTTGGAACAACAATTGTATCCTGTATACTAAAGAATGTGTCTTTACAGTATGAACCGAAGAAGATCTCAAGTAGAAAATGCATGCTACTTTCCAGCCTCAAAGTATCAAAAGGCCTAATTTTGTCTCAGTGTGTGTGGGGCACTCGAGAGAAATCCTAGGACAGATTTTTTTTTAATTAATTTATTATTTTTTAAATTGTAGGATACTTGCTTTATGATGTTGTGTTGCTTTCTATCATATAGCCATACAAATCAGTCATAATTGAATAAATATATCTCCTTCCTCTTGAGCTTCCCTTCCGCCCCTCCCCCCATCCCACTCCTCTACCCCATCACATGCAGCAGTTTCCCACCAGCTGTCTCCTTTACACATGGTATTGCCTACATGTCAATGCTACCTTCTTAATTTGTCCTAACCTCTCCTTCCCTCACTGTATCCACAAGTTCATTCTCTATGTCTGTGTTTCTTCCCACTCTACAAATAGGTTCATCAGTACTACTTTTCTAGATCCCATATATGTGTCTTTTAAGATGATATTTGCATCTGAGATTTCATTATTCTTGATTCCCCATGCTCTCCAAGTACTGGAGGCCAATAACATAAAACAGATATTTTTTCAAGAAAAATTCCACATCGCTTAAGAATTTATTAACAATTTACATAATTGCTTAAGTAATCTGCATAATTGACAGAAAGTTTAATTTGACCCTAGTTCAACTGAAGCACTTGCGGTTTTAAATTGAAATTGGTATAATTCATTTATGAGAGTAATTAAGCCATGGTGTCTAACAAATACAATGTATGCTGCCTGAGGCCTCCAAGGCCAGAACATGCTATTAGAATGTTTTATTTAAATATGTCAAATCTGTTCATCTCCACCGTCACCCATGTTAAACTGGAGCAAATGGCTTCTTTGACCTTGAGCACCGTGCTTCTGAGGGACAATATTTGAAGCGCATGGTTCAACTATCTTTCTAGAGGAATCCATGAGCTAATACTTCTGTTTCTTAAGAAACACTAAACTTTACCTTGTTTTTACTTTGCAAAAGTGTTCAGACGTATCTGATTCTATAATAATCACATGCTATTAAACATCAGTTTTTCAGCAGAACAGGTCTGGAAAATGCCCCAGAATAATGAATTGTTAGCTTATGACAAGATGACTAAAATTCATGAGAATGAGAAAAGTGGGGAATCTGTCTACTTTCCTTGAAATACATGCCTTTTATACTTAAATACATAATTAATCCAGGTAACTGAAGGGTAGTTACTCTAAAAAGAGTATAATAAAATAGCGCTGCAAAGAGCCACTGCATATGTCTGGGGAAGGGTGGAGACTAAGTTGGCCAAGTGCGTGTAACATTTCTTCACTTGGAAAATATCAGAGCTCGTGGCTTTACTTTGTCACTGCCTCCTGTGCAGCCTTGGGGACCAGAAGAATATAGATGAGGGTCAGCTGCAGGTGACATGGCTATATAGACAAAGTCTCTCTTGGGCACCTTCAAGATCCATCCTCTTCTAAGACTCCCATGAGTATTCCAAAGAAAATCTTCTAATGCATCATCACACATGACACTGCATCTTAGCACTCCAGGGATCTGTATTTCCCGCCTTGTTCTGCTCTTAGGATTTATTTTCTGTTCCTTTTTCTCATTGATTCTTCATTCTTTTGATCAATTTTCCTATTACCCTCAATTCTCTTTCCTCACATTGTTAGAGAATCCAGTCTCAACCCTGCTGTTCAGACTTGCACTGTTGAGTTGTTAGTATTAATTATGGTTCAGCAAGCACTTCTTGTGCCAAACACTATGCGAAGTATTTGACATAATTCATCTCATTTAATCATCACTGCAGTTCTGCAAGTTATCTTCATTGTGCAGATGAGGACATGGAGACTTGATAGGAGTTAAATGACCCCTCTAGGTCCCCAAACCATCTGAGTTGCACCCACGACCACATGACTACACACACACAAATTTACACACACACACACATACTTGGACAGTTCCACACTACTATATAATGTCTGGGATTAGGTCATCATTTCCTTTTTTACTGAATAATAATAACAAAATCATCAAATACAACAGAGTAAAGCACAAGCATATAACTTTAAAAAATTATCGTAAGTTCAACAGCCTTGTAATCATCACCCTGATCAAGACAAAATTTTATTAGCCATTCTAGACCCCCATTGTGTGTGTCTTTTCCCAATCACTGTCCTCTTTCACACACCACAACCAATGAAGTCTTATAGAGCCTTCCACAGTCTAGATTTTGTAGATTGCACACCCACAGTGAAGTTTTTCATGTTCCCATTCCTCCACATTTCCAGAAAATTGGCAGATGGACACAGAGACTTGATGAAACCCAAGTTTGATCCCTCAGCAGAAGTAAAAGTGGAACTCTGTTCTTTCAACTAAGGCACAGGGTGTCTGATTGGCTTTTTTCTTTTTGTGATATTACCAATTACTGATCCTCAATGACTTGATCCATTGAGACTTTGGAGGGCATTACAGTGTGGAATCTCTTCTAATTCTTTCATTTCCTTTTTGTAAATTATCTAGAAAATTTTCACAGAGAAATGCTTTTCCTCCTTGGTCTTGTAATGGAACTGTTCATACAGAAAAGCAGGATAGACACTTGTTTCTCATTAATTATTGATTTTTTGTGATGATGTATATGCTTCTACTCTTCTCTGCAGGTAGCAGATTATTTTGCTTTTAATAGGCATATGAACAAATTGGCTTAAAATATGCGATGAGTTTCAATCCATTGTAATAAGTATCCTTACTGAAGCTCAAATCGTCACATCTTTGGTAGTGGAAGCCTGTTAACACTGGTCCCCGAGTCCCTTTGACATAATTCCAATAGTATTTAGAAACCTCGGATAGCTTCCTTGTTATCTAGTATAGCAAAAATTTCAAGGCTCACCTTCTATATTTCCTGTTCCAAATCAGGAATCAGTCATCTCTCCTTGAATGTGTGTTATGGACTGAGTTGTCTATAAGTAACTCACATTATACACAATAATATCGCCGGGCGTAAAGGAAAAGGAAGAAAAAAATACATGTCATGCAAAACACTAATAAAGGTAAAGCCATAATGATTATATTAATGAGATAATATAGATTTCAGAACAAAGAAAATTTTCAGATACAGAGAGGGGCATTATACAATGATAAAAGGAATCAATAAAAAATAAGACAGAACTATTCTAAATGCATATGTACCAAATGACATAGCTGCAAAATATATGAAGCACATACTGATAGAATTAAAAAGACAGATAAATTCATTGTTATAGTTAGAAAATTAATGTCCTCTTTGAACAACTAATAAAACACCTACAAAGGAAATTTGTAATGGTATGGAAGAAATCAACAACACAGAACCAACAGAATCTAACTGACATTTATATAACACTTCAGGCAGTAGCATAATATACATTATTTTGAAGTGCCCACATAGCATACATGTCTTTTTCTTGGGCATGGTTTTGATCACCACCTCCTGTACAATGTCACTAAATTCCGTCCATTGTTCTTCAGGCATTCTGTCTATCAGATCTAATCCCTTAAATCTATTTGTCACTTCTACTATACAATCATAAGGGATTTGATTTAGGTCATACCTGAATAGTGTAGTGTCTTTCCCTACTTTCTCTAATTTAAGTCTGAATTTTGCAATAAGAAGTTCATGATCTGAGCCACAGTCAGCTCTTGGTTTGGTTTTTGCTGAGTGTATAGAGCTTCACCATCTTAGGCTACAATTAATATAATCAATCTAATTTTGGTATTGACAATCTGGTTGTACATATGCAGAGTTGTCTTGTGTTATTGGAAGAGGGTTTTTGCTATGATTAGTATGCTCTTTTGACAAAACTCTGTTAGATTTTACCCTGCTTCATTTTTTACTCCAAGGCCAAACTTGCCTGTTACTCCTGGTATTTCTTCATTTCCTACTTTTGCATTCCAGTCCCCTGTGATGAGGACATCTTTTTGTGTGTGTTAGTTCTAGAAGGTCTTGTAGGTCATCATAAAACTGTTCAAATTCAGCTTCTTTGGCATTAGTGGTTGGGGCATTGACTTGGATTACTGTGATACTGAATGGTTTCCCCTGGAAATGAACAGAGGTCATTCTGTCATTTCTAAGACTGCACCCAAGTACTGCATTTCAGCCTTTTTTGTTGACTATGAGGGTTACTCCATTTTTTCTAAGAGATTCTTGCCCACAGTAGTAGATATAATGGCCATCTGAATTAAATTTGCCCATTCCAGTCCATTTTAGCTCACTGATTTCTAAAATGTAGATGTTCACTCTCACCATCTCCCGTTTTGACCACTTCCAATATACCTTGGTTCATGGACCTAACATTCCAGGTTCCTATGCAATATTAGATTGCTGAGAGAAATATTAATAATCTCAGATACCCAGATGACACCACCCTTATGGCAGAAAGTGAAGAGAAACTAAAGAGCCTCTTGATGAAAGTGAAAAAGGAGAGTGAAAAATCTGGCTTAAAACTCAACATTCAAAAAACTAAGATTATGGCATCTGATTCCATCACTTCATGGCAGATAGACAGAGAGACAGTGACAGACATTATTTTCTTGGGCTCCAGAATCACTGCAGATGGTGACTGCATCCGTGAAATTAAAAGATGCTTGCTCCTTGGGAAAAAGCTATGACAAACCTATACAGCATATTAAAAAGCAGAGATATTACTTTCCCAACAAAGGTCTGTCTAGTCAAAGCTGTGGTCTTTCCAGTAGTCATGTATGGTTATGAGAGCTGAACCAAAAAGAAAGCTGAGAGCTGAAGAATTGATGCCTTTGAACTGTGGTGTTGGAGAAGACGCTTGAGAGTCCCTTGAACTGCAAGGAGATCAAACCAGTCAATCCTAAAGGAAATCAGTCCTGAATATTCACTGGAAGGACTGATGCTGAAACTCCAAATCTTTGGCTACCTGAACTGACTCATTAGAAAAAACTCTGATGCAGAGGAAGATTGAAGGCAGGAGGAGAAGGGGATGGAGAGGATGAGACGGTTGGATGGCATTGCCAACTCAATGGACATGAGTTTGAGCAAGCTCCAGGAGGTGATGATGGACTGGGAAGCCTGGCATGCTACAGTCCATGGAGCTACAAAGAGTCAGACATGACTGAGTGACTGAACTGAACTGACACAACATACATCAATATAAACCTAATCCTTGGTCCATAAAAACAGCCCTAGTAAATTTAAATGTAGTGAAATCACCCATAGTGTGATGTCAGCAGAACACAATGAAATCAGGGATGAAATCAACAAGAGAAAGAAAACTGGATAACCTCCAAGTGACTGAAAACTAAACAGTACATTTATAAATAATGCATGAAAAAGAGAAGTCTCAGGGGAAATAAAAATTACACTGAATTCGATATACAGTTGAAATAGTGCTGAGAGGGAGATAAATATTTACAAACATACATTAGAAAAGAGGGAAAGTCCCATAGAGTATTAAAGTTTCATTAGAGCATTAGATTAAAAAAAAACAGAAAAGCAGATATCGTTGAAACTGAAAACAGAAAAATGAAACAAAGAACAGTTTCCTTAAAATAGTCAATAAAATTGAAAAGCCTCTAGGATGACTGACAATGATAAGAGAGAATATATGAGCTATTCCTATTAGGAATGAAGGAGGAGGTATCACTACAGATGCTACAGATTCAAAGAAAGAAAAGAGGATATTGTGAATGATTTTACACACATAACTTTGACAAGTTAGATGAAATGGACCAATTCCCCCCAAAACAGAAATGATCACAACTCACTAAGTATATAATATATAATTTGAATAGCTTAAATTCATGATTAGTGAACTCCCCCTCCCAAAGGAAATATCTAGATATGTTTAGTTTAACTGGAAAATGCCACCAAATATTTTAAAAGATAATGTCAATTCTATACCGTATCTTCCAAAAATAGAACAAGACAGAACATAATCCCAAATGGTTTTAAGAAGTCATTGTTACTCTGATACCAAAACTAGAAAAAGAAAGTATGAAAAAGAAAGAAAAGATAAATTATAGACAAATGTTATTCATGGATATAGAAAAAAAATGGAAATTTGTTAAAATATTAATAAATAGAATTCTATAATACATAAAGAATTATTCCATCATTACTAAGTGATCCAGGGATGCAGAGTGATTCAATATTCTACTCTCAATCAACAAAATCCACCCTATTAACATTCTGAAGAATCAAAAAATTACATGATCATATCAACTGATGCAGTAAAAGGCATTTGACAAAATTCAGCACTCACTTACAGTTTTTGAACATTCCAGGAAAATAGGAATAGAGATTAAATTCTCCAACTTGATAAAAATAACCTACNGGTTTCATTAGTGGTTCAATGGTTTAAAAAAAATCCTCTAATATTTAATATTCAAATAATCTTTGTTTACGAGTTCAGGTACCTAGTCTAAGCAATGAGTAAAAACACCTTCTTATCTTCCTCAGTGTGAGGCAGGTCTGGTAAGAGATTTCTTTGATTTTCTGCCTTGAATTTTTCCTCTACCCTTCCAAAACTGCAGTTGTAAGTTGTGTTTTTCTTGAGACAGAAGCCTGCATGATTTGGCTTCGGTTTTCTCTTATTGGAGTGGAAATATTTTCAGTTAACACCCTCTGGTCTTTGATGATAGACAAAGATGCTTCCTAATTATAGAGTCGAATATAGATTCTACTTACTATTAACTCCCTCCCCCACCACTACTACCAGACACACTGAACTCTACTTTTCATGATGGGCACGATGTATTTTCCCTCAAATAATCATGTAGGTGACTGTTGCTGTTCTGAATTTCATCCTATGTTGGTTTAGTACTTCCTTCCAGCAGTTTTTCTGGGAAGAATTATATAATGTCTCCAGGCTGGCTCTTTTCCTCACCTGGCCCCTCTCATGTCCATGAGAAAGGCTCACTAATCCCCGCCTCCTCATGAGAGTGACTGCAGCTCCTAACATTTATCATTCTCCATCCTTTCTCCTTTGCCCAATGACCACACTTTCCTCCTTATATTTTCTATGTGATTAATATTCTACAGAGTCTCATATTTTTTATCTAGTTCACAGTACCCANCTCATGAGAGTGACTGCAGCTCCCAACATTTATCATTCTCCATCCTTTCTCCTTTGCCCAATGACCACACTTTCCTCCTTATATTTTCTATGTGATTAATATTCTACAGAGTCTCATATTTTTTATCTAGTTCACAGTACCCAAACTCTTTTAAACTTTGAGAATGATATCTTAGAACTTCCAAGTGATCACTTTGAGGATTATCTCACCAGGCTTGAGAATTCCCTGTCTTTTAGGAAGAGGGGTGAGAAAGAAAAAAAAAAAAAACTATAAAATTTTAAGAATTCCTTCCATTTTATTTTCAATTTTCAATACCTTTAGCTGATTTCCCAGCCAAGGGTTTTATAATCTGGAGGTGAGTGATGGTTGCAAAACTTTATTTATACCTATCTGTTGCAAATCCTGGAAAGATCTAGTATCTTTTTTCTTTTTTGAATGGAAGTTTGGTGGATGTTATTGTGGTGGTCTTGAAGAGAGATCTATCAAAAATGGAGACAAAGGAACCCCATTTTAATAGCCTACAATACATGAATTTTTAATACAATTGTGTTTATTGTTGAAAATATGTGCTCCAGAAGACATGAACATTTAATTAATCACTGATCATTTTGCAATAAGTGAAGCAAGATTAGAAAAGCCACACTGGAACCAGAACAGTGATCACCCACTAAGTATGCATTGGTCAAGGTCTTTTCTATGAGAATCAAGTAAATTGCATGGGAACAACAGAGAACTGTTGGTTAACTACAATTTTATCTCAATTCAGTGTTAAAGATGCTACAGAGAACTATTACTGTGTTAATACTGAAGTTACTGAAGGCCTCTTCAATGTCGTGAAAGGATGACTTTTTAGTGAGGTCAAGAAACTGATTTTTCAAAGAAAAAATATTCTATCTGTGTAAATGAATACTTACTTGATTTATTGAGAAATTATTTAAAAATACTTTTACATGAAACTTATAGAACCAGAAAACCATTGAAATGACAAACCTTAGTTAATTCATCGATGTTGAATACCCTGAATCTAATTCTAGAGTATTAATACTACAATTATTAGATTTAAAAATAAAACAGAATTTCTTTAAGGGACTTGATATTTTTAATTTTTCAGAAAAATAAGCTAAAAGTGTATTATTGTTGTTGCTGTTTTTCAGTTGCCAAGTTGTCTCTCACTCTTTGCAGCCCCATGGACTGCAGGACGCCAGGCTTCCCTGTCTTTCACTATCTTCTGGAGTTTACTCAAATTCATGTCCATTGAGTTGGAGATGCTATCTCATTCTCTGCTGACTCCTCCTCCTCTTGCCTTCCAGTCTTTCCCAGCATCAGTGTCTTTTCCAATGAATAATCTCTTCACGTCAGGTAGCCTAAGTATTGAAGCTCAGCTTTAGCGTCAATCCTTCCAATGAATATTCAGGGTTGATTTCCTTTAGGACTGACTGGTTTGATCTTGTAGCCCAAAGGACGCTAAACAGTCTTCTCCTGCACCACAGTTTGAAAGCATCAATTCTTCGATGCTCAGCCCTTTTTATTGCTCAGTTGCTAAGTCGTGTCCGACTCTTTGACCCTGCAGACTGTAGACTGCCAGGCTCCTCTCTCCATGGGATTTCCCAGGTAAGAGTAATGGAGTGGGTTGCCATTTCCTTCTCCAGGGGATCTTCCCCACTTGGGGATCAAAATCCAGTCTTCTGTGTCTCCTGCATTTGCAAGCAGATTCTTTACTGCTGAGCCACCTAAGAAGCCCCTCCTTTATTCTTGACATTTAAAGAAATTATTTTCAAAACTTTAATCACATGTGAAGAAATATTTCCAGAGGTAAGTACAATCAAGAGATAATTAAGAATTTAATGCAGCCATCACTTATTTCTCTTTTGAATGTCAGGTGATTTTGGATATGGCATCTGATGATGTGCTTATAGAAACCTTCAGTGAGAAATATCTTCATAAGTCAGGAGATGTTTTAAATATAAATATCTAGAAATATTTGACAGGTGCTACCAGACATTTGTTTCCCTGGTGGCTCAGCTGGTAAAAAATCTGCCTGCAATGAGGAAGACCTGGGTTTGATTCCTGGGTTGGGAAGATCCCCTGGAGAAGGGAATGGCTACCCACTCCAGTATTCTGGCCAGGAGAATTCCATGGACTGTATAGTCTATTTGGTTGCAAAATGTTGGCCAGGACTGAGTGACTTTCACTTCACATCACTTCAGTTCAACAGACATTTGCTGCTATTACTGAGAATCTATACTTGTGACTTAATTTTTTCTAATTTAGTAAAAAGAAAGGGAAGGAAAAACAAAAAGATAAGCAAACACAATAGTTGAACCAGCCATAGTTTCTAAAACAAAAATTTTTAATTTAAAACAAAATTTATGAGAAAATTCTTTCTCCTGGCCTTTCTTATTTATATATGAAAGTGAAAGTGAAGTCGCTCAGTTGTGTCAGACTCTTTGCGATCCCGTGGACTGTAGCCCACCAGGCTCCTCCGTCCATGGGATTCTCCAGGCAAGAATACTGGAGTGGGTTGCCATTTCCTTCTCCAGGGGTCTTCTTGACCCAGGGATCGAACCCAGGCCTCCCACATTGCAGGCAGATGCTTTATATGAGAGCAATGTTTTAAACATTTTATTGTGCTTACTAAATAATTTTCAAACATTTTTGTTTGATATATTTGCCTAAAGTTTTCTATCAGTGCTACGGCCATTATATGACCTGGACATCTAATTATTGATACTTTTCCCCATCGTTGTACACCTGACACTTAGCCCTGTATATAACAAGGAATTGTTACAAAACATTTGTCAAGTCATCAAGAAGCAGAAATTGCAAGTGGTAAGTGCTGTGGAATGAAGTGTGTCTCTTTCAAATTTATAAGCTAGAAGCTCTAACCTCCAGCATGATTGTATTTGGAGACAAGGCTTTTAGGAGCTAATTAGATTAAATGAGATCATAGGGGTAGGGGCTTAATCTGATAGAATTGGTGGCTTTATAAGATGTGAAAAATTTCTGTCTCTCTTTTTCTCTGTCTCTTTTCACCTGTGAGAATATGGAGAAAAGGTAATTGTCTGAAAATCAGAAAGAGAGCTCTCAACAGAATTGGATGGAGTAGCACTTGATCTTGGACTTCCTAACCCCAGAAACATGAGAAAATAAATTTCTGTCTCTTAAATCCCTCAATCTATGATATTAATTATGGCAGCTCAAGCTGACCAATACTGGTGGAATCTAAAATAGTACAGCTGCTATGAGAAACACTATAGCAGTTCCTTTACTTTTTAAAAAATTTAAAATAGAATTATTATATAATTCTGTGATTCAACTTTTGGGTATATATCCAAATTAATTGAAAACAGGATATCACAAAGGATATTTGTATACCCATGCTCATAGAAGCATTATTTATGATACTGAAGAGATGAAAGCAAACCAAGGGTCCAAGAATGAATGAATGGATAAAGTAAATATGATGTGCACATGTACTGTACTGTGCTAAGACACTTCAGTTGTTTCTGACTCTTTGCAGGCCTATGGACTGTAGCCTGCCAGGCTCCTCTGTCCATGGGATTCTCCAGGCTAGAATACTGGAGTGGGTTGCCATGTTTTCCTCCAGGAGCTCTTCCTGACCCAGGGATAGAAACTGCATCTCCTGTGGCTCCTGTATGGAAGGTGGATTCTTTACTGCTGAGCCACCTGAGAAGCCCACATGTGTTATTATTGAGCCTTAAAAAAGGCAATTGTGACACTTGTTATGAAATAGATGGGGCTGAGGACATCTTGTTAAGTGAAGTCAGCCAACAAAAAATCAGTCATCAAAAACAACAAAAAAAGAAAGAAACAAAAAACAAATACTGTGTAATTCTGCTTAGGTAAGTTATCTAGAGTAGTCAAATTCATAGGAACAGAAAGTAGAACAGTGAATACCAAGGGCTAAGAAGAGGGAGGGAATGGAAAATTGTTATTTAATGGGTATAGAGTTTCAAGAAACAATGTGAACATAGTTAACACAATTAAACTGTACACTTAAAAATAGTTTCAATGCAAACTTTATGCTATGTGCATTTTATTTTAATTTTAAAGTTAAAAAAAAAGACTTAAGAAAGTTTTTTGACTAGATTTACTGTGAGAATCTGCAAAGAGCTGAGTCCTTCATCAAATACATTTCCAACAATCAGAAACATCAGTTGTTAATCACAGTCAACTATTTATTCCAAAGGTCCTGTAAATTTATACACTTATCTACATTGAGATTAAAAGTAGTCTAGAATAATGGTTTGAGGCCCTATGTTTTGCATGTCTAAGAAAATTGTGTTTCTTTCTTTCTTTGATGGAATTGGGAGTTTGAAGAAAAAAAAATAATGGAAAGCCTTTGCATCAGGAAATTAGATGCTGCATTGTGCAATATTTGTGAATCTGAGATATTGGGTTTATATCATAGTCATGTGCTTTCAATCTGTGTACATCAGTGGACACTTTACTCTTTGTATCCTGTTGTGTTAAAGATTTCAAAGCACTTTATGAATAACAATTTCCTGAGATGCAAGCTTCTGGAAACACAATCTGTTTTTTTTTTTTTTTTTTTTTCCTAAGAAGCGAGAATATGATATATCTTGAAAGGTACAGTGGGAAAATGTGGAAAAGAAACCTTACATATGTGCGGGGGGCAGATTTGGAGAGTGAGATGTGAGGAAACAGGAGGAAAAACACGTTTCCCTTTGGTCTCTGGAGGTAAAGTTCACAAAACAATATAAAATGAGACTACTTACAATGGCATTGAAAATCCATACTATCTTCCCTGAGTAAATCCATGAGTTAAAGAGTGGACAAAACAAAGAGAACTGAGTATTGGGGACTGCGTATGACAGTGAGAAACACTTGGTTCCTGACACTGAAGAGCTTCTTGTGTATGGGTTTTCTCTTGCCGTGTAATGAGTTACCACAGATCGAGCAGCTTAAAACAGTGTGGCTGTGTTACCCGAGAGTCGTGTAGGTCGGTCTTTCAGGCAGTGATCAAATGGGTTCTCTGCTCAGCGGCTTAGTAAGCTGTGATGAAGATGCTGGGACTGCAATCCATCCAGTGCTCAGAGAGTCTTCCAACCTCACTGCTGCTGGAAGAATGCATCTCCTTGGGGCTATAGGACGGACATCCTCCTTGTTTCTGGTGATGGCCCTCAGCTCCTAGTAGAGCTCAGTTCAGTTCAGTCCCTCAGTTGTGTCCAGCTCTTTGCGACACTATGCACTGCACACACCAGGCCTCCCTGTCCATCACCAACTCCTGGAGCTTACTCAAACTCATGCCCATTGTGTTGGTGATACCATCCAACCATCTCATGCTCTGTTGTCCCCTCTCATCCCAGCTTCAGTCTTTCCCAGCATCAGGGTCTTTTCAAATGAGTCAGTTCTTCACATCAGGTGGCCAAAGTACTGCAATTTTAGCTTCAGCATGAGTCCTCCCAAATGATATTCAGGACCAATTTCCTTTAGGATTGACTGGTTGGATTTCCTTGCAGTCCAAGGGACTCTCAAGAGTCTTCTCTAATACTGCAATTCAAAAGTATCGTTTCTTTGATGCTCAGCTTTCTTTATAGTCCAACTCTGACATCCAAGCATGATTACTGGAAAAACCATAGCTTTGAATAGATAGACCCTTGTTGGCAAAGTAATATCTCTGCTTTTGAGTATGCTGTCTAGGTTGGTCATAACTTTTTCCCAAGGATCAAGTGTCTTTTAATTTCATGGCTGCAGTCACCATCTGCAGTGATTTTGGAGCACCAAAAAAATAGTCTCTCACTGTTTCCATTGTTTCCCATGAAGTGATGGGACTGGATGCAATGTTGTTAGTTTTCTGAATGTTGAGTTTTAAGCCAACTTTTTCACTCTCCTCTTTCACTTTCATCAAGACGCTCTTTAGTTCTTCTTCGCTTTCTGCCATAAGGGTGGTATCATCTGCATATGTGAGGTTATTGATATTTTTCCCAGCAATCTTGATCCAGCTTGTGCTTCATTCAGCCCGGCATTACACATGATGTACTCCACATATTTGGAAAACTCAGCAGGGCCACAGGACTGGAAAAGGTCAGTTTTCATTCCAATCCCAAAGAAGCGCAATGCCAAAGAATGCTCAAACTACTGCACAATTGCACTCATCTCACATGCTAGTAAAGTAATGCTCAAAATTCTCCAAGCCAGGCTTCAGAAATATGTGAACTGTGAACTCCCCGATGTTCAAGCTGGTTTAGAAAAGGCAGAGGAACCAGATATCAAATTGCCAACATCTGATGGATCATCAAAAAAGCAAAAGAGTTCCAGAAAAACATCTATTTCTGATTTATTGACTATGCCAAAGCCTTTGACTG
>SJYV01012381.1:0-28745 GCA_006410875.1 Neotragus pygmaeus | reverse complement strand
GAACTCCGGGAGTTGGTGATGGACAGGGAGGCCTGGCGTGCTGCAATTCATGGGGTCGCAAAGAATTGGGCACGACTGAGTGACTGAACTGAACTGAACTGATACTCCTTTCAGGATTCATTATGGCAACAGCTTTGTTGTTGTTCAGTCAGTCAGCATTGTCCGACTCTTTGCAACCCCATGGACTGCAGCATGCCAGGCTTCCCTGTCATTTACCCATCTCCCGGAGCTTGCTCAAACTCCTGTCCATTGAGTCAGTGATACCATCCAACCATCTCATCCTCTGTCGTCCCGTTCTCCTGCCTTGAATCTTTCCCAGCCACAGGGTCTTTTCTAATGAGTCAGCTCGTCGCATCAGGTGGCCAAATTATTGGAGCTTCAGCATCAGTTCTTCCAATGAATATTCAGGGTTGATTTCCTTTAGGATTGACTGGTTTCATCTCCTTGCAGACCAAAGGACTCTCAAGAATCTTCACCAATACCACAGTTGAAAAGCATCAATTCTTTGATGCTCAGCCTTCTTTAGGGTGCAACTCGCACATCCATACATGACTACTAAAAATGGCAACAGCTTTAGTTTAAATAAAAACTAGATGAAAATTAACCAGTCAAATATTAGTTATTCCAACTAATTTTCTTATCCTATTGTGAGTGCCCTAGAGATTATCATTAGCAACTCTGAGAATATTACATAAAGACTTTTTCATTGAACATGTCTACTAGAATAATAGTTTTAGAACTGTTAACAGTGGGGACAAAGTGATTAACCTCTAATTTGAGTGACTAGTTGAACAACCTCTTTTGCACTGAAATACTTTCAGGCTTTTGTACAACAAGTCACCTAACCAGTCAGTTCATGGCAGCAGAGTGGAAACTCAGTTCTCCTGGCTCTGAGTCTAGTGTACTCTTCATTTTCCTGACTGTAAATCCAGGTTTTACTGGACTGTGGACCGGGTGGTGACTCTTAACAACAATAAGAGCGTGTTCATGGTGGGGACATTAAAGCTGAAACTAGCGTGGTTGATGAGCTATAGATTCTACCCTTATCCCAGTGCGAAGGCCCAAATGGTGTAAAAATCATTGTATAATATGCCCTCAACTATTGCAATTGCTCTAAAGAAAATCAAGTAGGGTAAAGTGAGAGTTAGCAGTTGCACCTCAGTCCCAGAGGTTGGGGGCTTCTTCAAAGAGATGAGTTTTGAAGTGNCCTTGGGGCCCTAAACAGAGACCACCGGGGGGAGGGTGGGAAGGGCAGGAACAGGGGCCCTGGGCACATGCTGCTGGGGGAAGAGAAACAGAGAGAGCACAGGGCCCCCTGCCCTCTCCAGTACTTACTTGGCCTCATTATAGCGTCCCTGGAAGAAGGAGAAAAGCCCACGCACGTAGAAAGCCGCTGCGCGGAGGCAGTGTGAGCTGAGGGAAGAGTGGAGCGTCACACCTTAGCGAGTCTTAACGAAAGCAGCAGATTTACAAATGGGGATTGGGTGGGAGGATGGGAGGTGTTGGGGTACATGGGCAGTCTGGGGCCCCACAGAGGCTCACACTACCTCGAGAGCAGAGAAAGCGTATGATAGTTGGTAAAGTGGGACTTGGGGCCTGGGGCTGCCTACCTGACAGGGAAGCTGTGGTCTGGATTGATCCTCTCCAGCAAACTGTACAGCTGTGAAAGGAATTTCTGCAAGTTAGGATAACTGCATCTAGAAATGAGAGGGCTTGGAACCAGGATGCCAGTAAACGACTAGGGCTGCCTGCAACTTCCTAACCCAGTCTCATGGCATATGCCCATACCTCAAATCCCATTCCTGAGTGCAACCTGCCGGGAGAAGGGGCAGAACCCGCAACGTTGCTGACATCTTAGGCTCCCTCTGGCTGATGTATGGAGGGGAATGTGGGTTGGGGGATGAGGGCTGAAGTGCGCTGAGGCTGTGCTCAGTATCCCTGAAGTCCCTTCAGGAGACACACACTGTGGTAGGCTCACACTGAGGTGAGACAAAGGGAGCCGAACTCCTCTGAGACCCACCGAGACCACATCAAGCCCTCAGGACCCTGCCCTGCCGTGCTCTCAGGCCACTGGAGCAGCTGGACGGGGCCTTCTGCCCAAGGCATTCAAACCAACCGATTATTTGTGGCATCAGTTAAGTACAGGGCCATCTCTCTTTGTAGCCAAGAGATGATAGTGGCCTGAACTAAAAAATGAAGGTCACAGGTGTGGAGACAAGTGGCGGATCTGAGCTACTCCAGAGGGCTCCGGGCTGAAGGGAAATGGCAGGGTTAAGGGGGGGTGTCACAACGGGAACCTGGTGGGAGGTACTTATCCTCGGGGGCAAGCTCTGGCGCCCACGTCCCTGCTCCAGCAGGCTGTGGCATCAGAACACCTAGGGGCCTAATGCAGACAGGAGCCCAAGGTGTCATTCCTCATAACTGAGCCATGAGGCCTCACTGACAGACAGCTAGAACAGATAGCTGAGAGCAGAAGAAATTTTCTTTTTTCCCCAAGGGATTCAACACTTGGCTAGTTTTCAGTAGAGAGAAATATTAATTTGCTACGGAAACGTTTCTGTCCTGGACTTGGCCTCCCCCCAGCCATGCCCATGCTCCACTCTGGGGGACACTTTGTTGGAAGGCAAATACCCTGGGGTCAGGAGATTTGCTGGTGCCCAGGACCACACTTCTCACACACCCCCCTCCAAGTAAGAGTTGAAAGAAAGGATACCGAACATGAAGCATGTCACCTACTACCTCTTGGTGTCTATTTCCTTCCCGTATATACACACTCGCCAGGTTGGTCACGATGAAGGCCCATAGCTCCTGGTGATTGGTGAGCTGGAATATGGGAGACACAGGGCATTAGAGGGCCCGGCTGGGCAGTCATGTCACTTGGGGGTCGCTTGGCGGCATCAGAGCCACCCAAACGCTCCACAACAGCTACCTTGGCATCTTCTTACTCTTTTTATTCCAAACACACATACACACCCCTGCCTCCTGAACCTAAGGACAACAAAACTGTTAGTTCTTGTCATTATAAAACAATCATCTTCATTACAGGAAACTCAGGAAACGCACAGCCAGCCACCCCAGAGCCTGTCCTCAGAACACGCCAGTTTGCTCTGTTCTTTGCTGTCTCAGTCTGAGACCTGGGTGCCCCCCACACACACCTCAGGTGGTCACCCCAGAACCCCAGTGTGTATAAACACAGCAGAGGAGCATGTCTCCGGGTTCCTCTGCTAATGGCTGGTGGCAGACAGTCTGCTGCCCCCAGGTTTTCTGGTGGGACAAGAATGGCCATGAAAGGAACCAATCTGAGTGGCCTGAGCACTGCTCAGACCCTGGGGGCCGAGCAATGCAAGCAGGGCTCAGCGAGCGCCACTGTCTAAGAGGCCAAGAAGGCCTACGAAGCACAAACCCCACCTGGAGGACCCTGGCAGGTGCCAAGGAGATCCAGAGGGTTGTCTGATCTGAGCAAAGATGCTCCGATATGTTTGTCACAGGCCCACAGCAAACATGTTTGGTGCCATGAGGGGTCTGGATCCAAGTTCTGGTTGTACTACTTCCCCCCCAGGTTGGTGGACAGAGCCCCTGGAGGCACACGCCATCTGCTGGGAACTTTGATGTTGAAACAAAGCAGCAGCAACAACTTGTGTAGGAAGTGGGGTGCAGAAGTAGTGTCTAAGAGCCCTTCAAGGGCCACAGACAATGAGGGGAGGTCTCAGCACCACTGGAGTGAGCAGTACCAGGGCCCAAGTAGCTGGGGCACAAGTCGACATCACTTGGTGGACCACCAGGAGGACCGGGAATCCTCAAAGTGGCTAACCAGGGCACGTCCAGCAGGTGCCCGGCTCAAGACAACCTGCTTGAGGCTGCCCTCTGAGTTAGCTGGGGAAGCCCCACCCCAGGGTGGCCAGGAGCCCCCTGCCCACAGCTATCCTGCTTCAGGCTGTGCTGCCGGTGCTGGCCTGTCCGCACCCGGGCAGCACAGGCCTGGCAAAGGAAGCCCTGGATAAACAGCACAGCACCGTCGCAGCTGACACCAGGCTGGACGCTGCGGAGTCACCCACTGACCACGGTTTGTGTGCCTGTTGTCCCGACTCCTTACTGAGAAGCACCTCCTGCCCCGTGAAGCGAGGGCCGGCACCTTACCCGCAACGCTGTGGTGAACTGGGCTTCGGCGTTGTCCATGCAGTTGACAGAGACACAGTAGAGGCCCTAGAAGAAGACGGGGCCCAGGGCTCAGAGCCACATGCGGCTTGCCCAGGGCTGCACGGCAGCACCCAGGCGAGCCTGACAAGAGACTCTACCGAGCCAGCTGTATCTGAGCTTCACCCTGACCAGTGGAGAGGAAGGTGGCATGCTTCATTATTCTTGCCTCCTGGGACCTGAGCCATCTGGGACTTGATGAGATGCTTGTCAGAATGCAGTCCACTGGGAAGGTTCTAAATCCTGCCCGGGGTGTTGGCACAGGGTTAACTCACAGGGATGGGGCTGGGGGCTGCCACGCACTCACCAGCAGTGTATGCAGCTGTGCAGCGTGGTTGGAGAAGAGCCGGGGTGACTGCTGGCACAGCTGACAGACCTGGGAGATCTGCAGGGAGACAGCATGTCTGACATCACTCATGTGGGACCCAGGGCCCTGGCAGCATTGAAAAGAGGCCCCCAAAGCCAGTGGGGGTACCTGCATACCGCCCAGTCTAACCTGGACATAAAGTCCCAGCAGAGGTGCCCACTGTGAGGATGTTGACCTTTGTCTGGATCTCCGTCTCCCCCCTTTGCAGCCTGTGTCTTAAGTCATATAGTACCCACATCCTTATTGAGGTCCCCATGCCCTTTCAGGAAGGTGGGCATCAAGGATCACGGGTCACTGGGCAGGAGGGGTGCTAGAATTGCCATCAGCAGACTCTAAAACCCCAGACCCTGTGTTCCTTAGGCATAAAAACTTTTAGGTAAAAACCTGATTGGGTCCATGCAGGCTCATGGCTGGCCAGGTTACATTCTCCCAAGTGACACCCTCAGGACCCAGCAAATTCAAATGGCCTTCCCCCAGCCTTCCCATCCTGTGTGCACGCAGCCCCTGGGGGCCTACCTCCTGCAGCGCGGTGGCCTTGTGTCCTGTGACGAGCCGGCACATGATGATGTGCTCCAGCAGGATCACTTGGAAGGAGGAGAGGATGGGGCTGCAGTCGAGCACTGGGGGCGAGAGGCAGGGTGAGCCCTTGAGGCGTGGGAGGAGGAGACCACCGAGGAGACGCTGGCCCACGTGCCTGCCTCCTGCGGGCTCCGAGCTCTCCTGCCACGCCAGCCCCTCAGCTGCTTGTCTGAGCCCACTTGCTCTGCTAGGCGCTGGCCTAGCACCCAGTCTGTTGCCTATTTGGTGCTCACAGCACCCTCAAGCAAGGGGGCCCAACTCCCTGTCCAGGTGAGGAATCTGGTTCATAGCCAGGTTTTGGTGACCAGAGTATTTTAAGAGCAAGAAATTCCTAAAGGGATCTGTTTTCCAGCCTCAACCTGCACCCCTGCCCCAACCCAGGTGAGTGCTCAAGGGCACGCTGGGCATCACAGGTTCTAGAAATGCTGAGGTTATCCAGGAGACTATGCAGCAGGCCTCAGACAACAGTGGGGGGAACCACAGCTTCTGGCCGTCCCAAGCGGCCGTCCTCACAATGGAACCAGACAGCACTTTCCCAGCTCATCTGAAAGAAAAGTAGGCCCTGCAAAATTTGGCTCTCTGGCTCCTCCCCGGCAGCACTGACAAGGGCACAGGGAGCGAATAGGGTGAACGGGGCACAAGCCAGCCAGGGACACGTGAGGCTCTGGGTTCCCACTAGTCAAAGGTCCTCGATTACCCAGGAGAGACTAGTCAAGAATCCCAGAAGAACCTAGGACCCCCAGAGGATCTGCTGTCAGTCAAGTTCCAATTCCGATCTCACCCTAAGCACAATCCACATCACAATGCTGGTAAGTGACAGCAAAAGCAGCCACCTCCTATCAGCTGGGCACTGCCGTCCCCGCAGGCTGCAGGGGAGTCCCACTAAGCCTCATGACTATCTGTGCAGTGAGGGCGATAGGACAGAGATGCTCCAAGTACTCACCCAATCTCCCTGGGGACAAGGATCCCGTCCAGGCCTGGCATGGCTCTGCCTGAACCTGATCATCCCTATCTGCCAACTGGGGTGCAAGACCCATGGGGCGGGGACCCATGCTGCAGTCCTTCAACGTCCTCCAGGCCCAGCAGGGGCAGTGATGGGCAGGCTGCCCACCAGGGGGCTACTCTACCCAGAGCCCCACAGGGCCTGACTCACTCTTGAGCTTCTCCAGTTGCATGAGGGCCTTGTCCGTGTACTTCTGCGCCTTCTCCAGGTAGCCAGCTTGCATGGAGTGCATCACAGTCACCTGGTGACAAGGTCAGATGGTGGTGGCACTGAAGCCCTCTCCTCCCTCACCCGGGCCGCCAGGCTCCGGCCCCTGCAGGGACTCACCAGGTAGACAAGCACGCACATGTGCTCCTTGGGCAGCCAGTGGAAGAGGTCAGCAGGGTTGCTGGGGAGGATCTCGTCATCGTGCAGTGTGGAGATGGTCTGGATGCACTGCTGCAGCTGCTTCAGGCACGGCTTCACGCTCTTTACCTGCAGCAAGCAGACAGCGCTGCACACCTGCCGCCCACCTGCTCCTGGCAGGTGCCAACACCCTGAAGAGGCAGGCACCCACAGGGCAGCCTGCCAGGTCCTGCCGGCCTTGCCCCTTCCCAAGGCCCTACAGGCCATCTCTGCAGCTGTCAGCACCTGTAGGAGTCTGCTCCGCTTCTATGCATTGAGTGAAGTGCTCAGCCCACCAGGCAAAGGTGGGTGTGGGTGGCGGAACCAAGGAAGTGCGGCCGGTGGGGAGGGCCAGGAGGCACTCGCAGAACTGATTGCTCAGTCAGAGGCCCACTCACCACCTGCCTGCTCCCCAGCAGCCAGCGCGTGGGAGGCAGCACACACCTGCCCAGCATCCAGGTAGTGGGTCACCTGGAGCACCAGGAAGAAGACACGCAGAGACTCTTTCTGGATGGGGTTCCCTTGCCAGTTCTCAACTATCTGTCCACAGAGGGTCAGCAGTGGGTGGACTTCCTGCAGCTTGCGCTCCATCAGCAGCAGCTGTGGGGAGAGGAGCAGGTGCTGGGGGCTCTCCTGGTGCACAGGGCTGCCGCCCACCTGCCCATGGGCAACTGCTGGCACCCCAAAGGGAGGGCGCAAAGCCAGGCTGGAACCCAAGTCCAGGCAGCTTCAACTGAGGCGGCTCCTCCGTCAGCACAAATCCCACAGCCTGGAATCGGAGCTGTGTCTCTGAATCCAGCTGGGGGCGGGGGACAGGGTCTGCCCCTCATGGCTACCTGCCATGTGTGAGGGTGTGGGCAACTGATGGGCCATGACATGGCAAGCAGGTGAAGCCTTGGCAGACCCTGGGAACCCAAACTCATGTCCCCACACCTTATCCTGTCCAGCCTCCACTCACCATGCCTTTGCTGAGCAGGAACAGTGCCCTGGAAAAGAGACGGGGCGTCAGGTCTGGGAAGCCCAGGCAACCCCTAGGATGACCGCCGCCTCAACGTGCACAGGGACCCACCCCCTGAGGCAGTTAAATGGATGACATGGGCCCTGGCCAATCAGCATGCTCTATTTTGTTCTACTTCCCTTTAACTTTTTTCTTGTTTAGGGACTCATGAGGTTCAAAAGCTCAGAAGGCAGAAACAGGTGCTCAAGAAAGCATGGACTGAGGAGGACTTCCCTGGTGGTCCAATGGCTGAACCCGCTGCTTTTAGGAGCAGCTGTGGGGCTGCGGGCCCGCCAGTCCGTGCAGAGTCCTGATGTGCAGCAGCTGAGATCCCGTCAAGTGGGCATGGTTCAGGTGACGAGACTGAGGAGCATGGGTCCCAGTCACACAGAAGATGTCCACACTCCCGGCCACCTGTCGTGCTTTGTCATCACCTCACAGCATGGACCCCCGAGGGTCTCCTGTCTGACTGTTGAAATCTAAGATCTAGAACTTCACGTCAAGGTTCCCATATTATTACCTCACTAGGCCTCACATCGGAGATCAGAAGTTCTGTGTCAGGAGGCCTGTAGGCGCCATGCCCTGGTGAAGCCCACCCCGGTTACCTGCCCAGAGTGGTACAGAGGCCTGTCTCGAGAACACTTGTGAACATGTGCAGCATGCAGCCATCCCTGTGGCCTGCAAGTCGTTCAGTGTCACCCCAAACCTAGTAACGGCTGCAGCATGAGGAGGACCAGACCACGTGACAGTGTCTATCCCGGGGCGGGGTGGCTCAGGGATGAGAGTCTCGGGGAGCCGTGTGCACCCGTGTGAGCACTTACAAGTCCAGACTCAAGAGAATAGACTCAGGAACGAGTCTGTCCCCACGACCCCACGGGACAAGCTTGGAGTCTGTGTTACAGAACTTTTCACAATCCCCCCCTACACACAGCAGAGTGAGAGTGCTGCTCCCAGGGGCCTGGATCCTGCTACAGAGGATTCCTCTCTTCGGGGTAGAAAGAGGCTGGCGGCCCTCTAAGCCGCGGAGAAGCACCGGTGACCTCTGACCCCGACCCCAAGCCCAGTGCGCTGGCCTCCAGGTAGTCTAGGCCGTTTAACACGCGATACGAGCCTGTGTCTGTTCTGTCACACAGCTGTCCTCTTCCTCTGTCCCCTGTTGCACACCTAAACACTCCCGGGTATCTGAATGGGGACTAGCTGCCAACCAAGCTGCCCACGGGACCTACAAGCACCACTCTCACCCCCACCAGGAAGGGGATCACCCAGTACACCACACAGGCCCTTTGTACTTCAAGAGATGCTAGAAACCCCACCAGGAAGAGGTTCACCCAGTACACCACACAGGCCCTTTGTATTTCAAGAGACGCTAGAAACACACAAGGGCTCACAGTGCTGAGGACGCCAGCTGCCCCTCGCCCTCACAGCAAGCTCAGCAACTTCTCACTTCATGAATTGGTGGGGCAGAAGCATCTCCGGGCTGCCTGAGTCTGCATGTCTCTTACTATGAGTAAGGGTGGTCATCGTTTCACGCTGAGACGCCATTTCTATTTGCTATCCAGGACCAAGATAGCCAAACTTCCCCAAGTGGGCGGAGAAAGGGCCCGAAGAGCGGGTGCCTACCGTGTGTACTCAGAGCCCACCACCCGGGCGTACTCGGCCCCCACACCCAGGAGGTCGCAGGCCGATACCAGGTCCTTCTCAAGTGTGTGCAGTTGCTGAGAAAAGGAGAAAAGAGCAATGACCCTCACTTCCAAACCACCACACTCACCATATCTGACCTGCTACCTTGCAAGCAAGTTACACAAAACCTCCCCCCATCAGCAAAATTGCCTTAGTATCAGTTCTGAGCTAAATTAAGCATATTACCTCATCAACACTAATTGCTTTGGGTACAGAACTCGGCTTTGTCTACAGCTTAATGGTGCACAGAGCCAGCAGTAACACTAACTGGCACAGACCCCTGAGGGCTGTGCGAATGTCTGTGCACTTCGCAGGTTACCTTCAGGGGCCGGTCACTAGGGGAGCAGCCAGAGGAGCCTCAAACAAGAAGGGCCTCTTTCAGGGGTAAGGGTCTGTGGGAGTTACAAACGCAGGCTGAAAAGCAGGGACCCCTGTGGGGCCTCAGCTGAGAGCTTGGGCTCCGCTCACCGCACGCACCTACTCCGTGACCTGAGGCAAGCGACTCACTACCTTGCTTGCTTCCTCCTTGGATGAAAGGCACAAAAGCACATGGAAGGATTCAAGGACGGCAGTGCACGTGTGGGGCAGGAGGGCGCCTGGCGAGACGGCAGCCTCTCAGGCTAGGTACGCTCTCCTCAGCAGGGGACCCTGAGCCAAATCCTCCTGGCTTTAAGAGGCGCCCCCAGGGAGCAGTGACACTGCAGCCCAGGCCCCACTGTGTGCACAGGCAGGTGATGGGGCTTCATCGCGGGGGGGCAGGCAAGAAGTGGCTGGTGGGCAGGCTGTGTCAGCGTCAGAGGAAGCCGGGGCTGGCCAGAGACAGGGCGGTGTAGGCCGAGCCGGGATGCAGAGGCATCTCCAATGAGTCTACCCGGCCTGCAGGCTCCTCCACTGCAGCCAGGGAAGCCCAGCCCAGAGAGCCGCCCACCCAACCGGCGCCCGTGCATCTGGTCGGGCCCACAGTACGCACAGCGAGCTGGAAGAGCAGGCGGCAGTGCCAGTACGGGGTCTGCTGGGAGATCTGGATGGCTTTCCGCAGCAGCGGCTTAGCTGCGTCCACAGAATTCTGAAAGGAAACAGTCACATTTAAGGAAGAAAAAATAAGCTGGATTCCTTCTGCAGCAGCTGTGGACCCAGAAGGCTATTCCCAGGCACACTTACCAAAGGATTTGCTTGATTTAAAAAGAGAAGATATTTTATTAGCCTCACTGGCTTGGAAGCTTTTCACATTGATCTTAAAAAAATTCCCTATTGAACTAAACTGAAAGTAGCTTTAGTTCAAATTCCAACAGTCAAATTGGTAACAATTACCATCTTTTCTGAACTGTAACCAGTGTGAGAGGCCAGGGGCATGAAACAGGAGTCCCTGCACAAAGTGGAGAAAAGCAACTTTCAGTTACACTTGAGATCAGAAACCAGCTTCAGCTATACTATGGGAACTTGTTTAGGAATCAATCATCTTTAGCCCAGGAACAGGGCTGCTTTGCACAGTCCTCAGTAGAAAAAGACTCTGCTAGCCTTTGTCAGCAAGTGGTCATCCAGGGCTGCCCTGTACCATGTATTCAGTTCAGTTCAGCCGCTCAGTCGTCTCCAACTCTTTGTGACCCCATGGACTGCAGCATGCCAGGCCTCCCTATCCATCACTAACTCCAGGTGTGGAAGACAGGAAAATTATGCAAAACCATTAAAAGCCAGAAGGGAATCCACTTCTGTGACTCCCAATCTGCCCCCTCTGCCTTCACTACAGGGAGAGGGGGTTTGCTTTCAGAAGCCTTTATATGTTCTTACCTCTTGACAGTATAACTCGGACAGAAGACTCGCTGCTTCAAACTTAACATCTTCAAACTGTGGGATCTAGTAATGTCTTGTTAAGGAAGTAGAGACACTACAAAATGGTCAGTTTAAAAGGGGTACACTTCAGCACTCTGACGCTGCAGAGGCTGGCTGGATGGGCACATCCCCGTCCGCTCTAAAAGTTCACGTATTCCCCTAGTAATCCCTGAGCTTGCTGCTGGTCTGAAGGGATGCTCCAGGGAATCTGTGGGGCAAAGCCCAAACCCAAAGTGTGAGTTATAAGCAGAATTCAAGTTTATAATGCATGTTTTTATTTAGAAGGAGCTTTCCTTAAAGGGAATAGTACCAAGGAAAGGATACTTGCTGTGATATCAACCACTGAAAGAGAAAGAAAAAAAGAGTTAATTCTCAAACAGTTAAGCAGCTTTGCATGTGCTTAACTGGGTCCACTTGGGGGTTCACAAGGGTTGTCCTGTCACCAAAGGCTGCAGGTGTTCAGTTAAGTGGGAAGATGGCCTGCTCAGCTTGAGAAGTGGGCTTACTTTTCCTCTAATCCAGCAACCGTGGTGTGTTTGGGGGGAAGGGAACATATACGTGCTCCCCTACTGATGGGCTTCCTGTCTTTCCAGGCTCTGGAGTCAGAACTGGAGCCCCCGCTCACTGGGGCAGCTAATCTTCAGAAGGGGAAGGAGCACAGGAAGGCTACCACACACTACTTACTGCAGTACACCCACAGCAAATCATGGCACAAGAAATCAATTTAATACAATCAGAGAGTAGGTCTGAGGGTTAGTCTTTCCTGGGGAAAGGACATATAAAAGGTGCTTGGAAATGAGCAAAGTTAGCCTCAGAGGGGAGGGAGGAGCACCACAGGAGGACGGGGGTGGGTAGCGATGATTCTGAGATCTGAGCTCAGCACCCCTGCTCGTGCGCATGCTGGTATGCGGTTCAGACAATGCCAAGGTCCCACGTGGGGATAACTGTGCCCTGGAGTTTCACTTTCCAGCAGGAAATGGCGCGGTCCCAGGGCAGTCCCCCATACCACCACCACGACCATGGTCTCTCAGACCATCTGAGACACAAGCACACCCCTGACACAGTTCCTGCTGAGCTGCTCATCCTGCAAACACTCAGAGCTTTTGCGGTTGCTAGAAGGATGCAGAGGGAGGAGGAGGAGAAGAAAGAGGAGACAGAGGCTAAAGGCCCACGGATCTGTTGCCTGACAGGGAAAAAGGCTGGTGAGGCCAGAGGGGCAGCCCTGGGATTACAGATGTCTCTGGGGCTGAGTGAGCAGTGGTCAGCGAAGTCACCAAAGAGGCTGGGGATGACTTGGAGCTGGTCTGAAGACACAGGTGGGCCAGGAGGGGGAGTTAATAGGAGTGGAGGAGACAGACAGAGGAACTTAGAACATTGGAGAGTCAGTGGGCTCCTGTCTGTCTCTGTCTCCCATTCTCTCTCTCTCTCTCTCTCTCTCACACACACACACACACACACACACACACGTGCATATAGAGCCCAGGCAAAAGGCACTCTGCAACTAGACCGAGTGTCCCCTCCCAAGGCAACAAGGCCTGGAGGAGCTCAGGATCCCCAGAGAGACATGGGCAGTACCTGCTGCCATGAGTGTGGCCCCAGAATGAGGCTCCTTGGCTGGAGGCCATCTACAGAGACAGTGAGGACAAGCTCAGGTCCAGCCACATGTGTGATGCCACAAAGCTGGTAAACACAGAAGTAGGGGCTTGCATTCTACAGAAGCCACTCCTTCCCACTCAGCATTCAGCAGGAGATGCTCACTCCTGAGGGCCACCAATTGGGAGGGACAAACTATGTGACTAAAAGCTGGGTTAGGGACATGCTAAGACCTGGTTCAACCTTGAGATTCTGAAGTTCCATAACTCAATCTCCACATGTAAGACCTGTCTTGGGCAAGGCCTTCATGTTCAAGGGGAGCCCTTTAGAGAGAATACACGGTGGATAAAAACACACAGGAAGCATTTGCCTTTCACTTGGAGCTCCGCATAGCTTGCTCTGAACCACCCAGACGGGTAGCCAAGGCAGAGTGGGTAGACCCACCACCCACAGGAGTTTCCAAGTCAAATCTAGCCACACCTCAGGACCTGGCACAAAGCTGACCGCACCCGAGTGTCACTGCCCCCCAACAGAGATGAACAGAGCAACAAGACAAGGTGAAAACTCCTCCAGTGGACTGAAGAAGCCTTCTTTTCGAGTCTGTGGCCCAGGGATGCTCTCCTTACCACACAAGTTCAGTTCAGTTCAGTCCAGTCATTCAGTCGTGTCCGACTCTTTGCGACCCCATGGACTATGGCACGCCAGGCCTCCCTGTCCATCACCAACTCCCGGAGTTTATTCAAACTCATGTCCATTGAGTTGGTGATGCCATCCAACCATCTCATCCTCTGTCATCCCCTTCTCCTCCTGCCCTCAATCTTTCCCAGCATCAAGGTCTTTTCAAATGAGTCAACTCTTCACACGAGGTAGACAAAGTATTGGAGTTTCAGCCTCAGCACCAGTCCTTCCAATGAATATTCAGGACTGATTTCCTTTAGAATGGTCTGGTTGGATCTCCTTGCAGTCTAAGGGACTCTCTAGAGTCTTCTCCAACACCAAAGTTCAAAAGCATCAATTCTTTGATGCTCAGCTTTCTTTATAGTTCAACTCTTACATCCATACATGACTACTGGAAAAACGATAGCTTTAAAGTGCCTGCCTCCAATGCGGGAGACCCGGGTTCGATCCCTGGGTCGGGAAGATCCCCTGGAGAAGGAAATGGTAACCCACTCCAGTATTCTTGCCCGGAAAATCCCATGGACGGAGAAGCCTGGTAGGCTACAGTCCATGGGGTCGCATAGAGTCGTACACGAGTGAGCGACTTCACTTTGACTAGACACACCTTTGTTGGCAAAGTAATGTCTCTGCTTTTTAATATGCTGTCTAGGTTAATAGCTTTTCCTCCACGGAGCAAGTGTCTTTTAATTTCATGGCTGTAGTCACCATCTACAGTGATTTTGGAGCCCCCAAATATAAAGTCTCTCACTGTTTCCCCATCTATTTGCCATGAAGTGATCAGACTGGATGCCATGATCTTAGTTTTTTGAATGTTGAGTTTTAAGCCAACTTTTTCACTTTCCTCTTTCGCTTTCATCAAGAGGCTTTTTAGTTCCCTTCACTTTCTGCCATAATGGTGGTGTCATCTATGTATCTGAGGTTATTGATATTTCTCTCAGCAATCTGTATTCCAGCTTGTGCTTCATCCAGCCTGGCATTTTGCATGATGTATTCTGCATGTAAGTTAAATAAGCAAGGTGACAATATACAGCCTTGAAGTACTCCTTTTCCCATTTGGAACCAGTCTATTCCATATCCGGTTCTAACTGTTGCTTCTTGACCTGCATACAGATTTCTCAGGAGGCAGGTAAGGTGCTCTGGTATTCCCATCTCTTTCAGAATTTTCCACAATTTGTTGTGATCCACACAAATGCTTTGGCATAAAGCAAAAGTAGATGTCTTCCTGGAACTCTCTTGCCTTTTCAATGATCTAACGGATGCTGGCAATTTGATCTCACTGCAGAAGGCATGCTCCAAATCCAGAGGTGAGGAAAGCCCACAAGAAACTACGTCCATAGTAGGCACACTGAGAAGGGACACAGCCAGTTGCCTACAGCCAGAAGCCACTATGCCCACTTCTCCGGTGTCTTGGCCTGTGCTGCCGGGCCCAGGCCTACGTGGGCCCATCAATTATCTTTTCATTTAGAGCTTTTATGTGGTCAGCGTCTATCCAGTAGACACTCAGGCTGGACTCCACTGACAGCTCTCTTCTCTGAGCCGGATGTGACAGTGACCAGTTTCTGTCTCTGCCAGTTCTCTCTTTTCTGACCTAAGGGTTGGAGAAAGAGCATCACACCCCTCTGGGGCCTTGAGTGGCCACCAGGAGAGCCAGGAAGTAAGATGTCCAAAGGCTTAAGACTCAAATCTTCTGGAAGGCCTTGTCTGTCAGGGTAAGAGGATGTCAGGAGTACTGCTCTAGGAGCCAGAGGATGAAGTTTGAGATGTGGATCCCCATGAGAGTCAGCAACACTCCAAGTCCTGGAGGAGATGGATCCTAGTGGTCCTTAGCATCCAATTCCCAGAGCCACAGCCTGCCACTATCCTCCCATGCATGCACTGTGGCCCTGTCCCACACACACAGATGAGGGCTGCTAGACAAAGCCCCGGAATGTTCCTCTTCATGTGTCCCCAGTGTCAAATTAGGCTGGCACATGGCAGGTTCTCAGGAAACATTTGTTGCACAAATGATGACTTAATCTAGCATCACCAGGAAATGAGGGTTTCCTTCTGTACAAAAAGCCACAGAATTGAGGCTTGCACCTTACAAACACAAAATTTTAATTACTAAATGGCATTAAGACATCTCGGCCTCAAACATCACTGCTTCCTGCTAAGGCATCAGTGACACTTTGAGCTGTCCCCATGAGATGACCCATTCCTGAAGCTATAAGACAGCTCCATGTCAAGGTGAGCCAGTCACTTCCTAAGGCTTGTCAGTCAGAAGTCAATCAAATCACTCTGCTTTTGTGTCTTTTTAAACCTTGCAACATACATCCATAATCAGAAACCTATAGACAAATATGTTCATCTCACAAACAAAAGTAGGCAGGATACCTTACCCAAGGTTGCTACCTCATCATATGTTTTACTTTGTAACATTAAAATATAGTTTTTATGTCTTCTCCCTTGTCATGGGAAAGCAGCCAAAGTTAAGAGCCCCTTTCACAGGCAGCCTGCAGGCGTGAGGCAGAGAGGTGAATGATCCCACCAAAAGCCTCTGAGGTCACTTAGGGTTCTCAGGGAAAGCAAGGGTCACCACAGGGCCAGCATGCACCATCAGGGGTGGAAGGGCTGGGATCAGCACACCTCTCGTTCCTTCGAACATTCACTTCAGAGTTGAGACTTGGTTTTTTGTTTGTTGTTTTCTTTTAAAATTTCTGAGCACCTAAGTTTATTAGAGGGGATTACACATGCAAATAACAGAATTTGGCCCCCCAAAATATGGAATGTTTCATGAATTTGTCATCCTTGCACAAGGGTCATGCTAATATTCTCTGTATCATTCTAATTTAGGAGCCAGCCTTGCCTCTCCGCGTATGACCATGGCTACAAGCAGCCCAGTCAGTACTATCATCAGCAAGTTGGAAGTGGTCTCAACCTTGTGCGTCTGGTGAGGATCCAAAGAGACAGCGCTCCAAGAAGCAAGAACACTGGGCCCGGCACGTGGAAGGCACCAACAATGCTATAATTCCTAGGCAGGAACAAGAAGCAGAGGCTACCGGGGAAGCAGGGGTCAAGCTGCTAGAATGATGAAGTGATGGTTCCTAAATACATTTCACAGTCTAAAGTCAGAGGACACCCAGAGAATACACAGAAAAAATGGAAATGCAAACAGCAAGAGGCACCGATATTCTTCTGTGGAAATGCTTAACACTAAGTTATACAAATGCAGCTTCTGAACCAGGTTCTGCTCCTGACTGATGTGGCATGGAATTTACCAAGACACGGTCATGATCCTAAAGCCGAGGTCCGCAACCTTCAGGGTCTAATGCCTGATGATCTGAGGCAGAAGTAATGTAATAATAATACAAATGAAGTGCACAATAAATGTAATGTGTTTGAACCATCCCCAAACCATCCCCCTCTCCTACCCCAGTCCATGGAAAAATTGTCTTCCATGAAACTGGTTCCTGGTGCCAAAAAGGCTGAGGACCGCTGTCCTAAAGGATGAAAGCTTTGCTTCTGCCGTGCCTGATGATGAAAGGCCCAGAAGTGAGCCCTTTAGGGCCTTCAGGGGGAAAAAAGGAAGCTTTTAATCACTTGCTGGGAAGGTAGCTATAGACTCTCCGGCTACATCTGGAAGCAGGATGAAGGAGTGTCTGACTGGCACAATTTGGAGCAGCTTTCTAAGTCAAACAACCACTAAAAAGTAGCCCCACTGAAAATACCCAGAGAAACCAAACTGGCATTAACACAGATACTGCAGTTAGAAAAGCACATCGTCCAAAGGATGACTGCCTGGATTATAGCAAACAGAAATCCATTCCAGAGAAGAGGCATTTACTCCTCTGCAGCTTTCAAGTCAGGAAAGTATAAGGACAATGATGTATGTTCCACGTCAAGAGATAAAAAGTAATATAATCAAAAGTAAGAAAGTTAAGGGGGAAATAGACACACATCTAAATAGAGAAATTCTCAATTCCACAGTGGAAGCACAAATGACTGAAACAGAACTGTCTACAAATGGAACTGTCTGCTTGAAAAACAGTAAATATACGACAAGAGAAGACTGAAAATTCACAGAGGAAGAGGTGTGCGGCAAGAGGAAAGATAAGAAGGCAAAAATGAAATGAAAAAGCACAAAATCTGACAGAATCTGCAGAAATGACTTCATAAATTATCTAGGCAAGAGATTTCTGGGTAAAGCAACACCCCGTATAATCATGAACAATTTAGTTAAGTCCCCGGGGAGTCAGGAATTCTGTCGATACATCCACACCACTGCCATATCATAATCAAAAAGGGAAGGCTCTCAGGTGAAGTGTCCTGTTGTGTACCCCAATAGCTATGGTCTGCCGAGCAGATCCAGGGACTGAGACAGCCAGCAGATTATCCAAAGGCCTGTAGAGGCAGGTACCCCTGAGAAACCAATGGCTGCAATTTGGATAAAGTGAAACACCCTCCACGCCTCGGAATTCTTAACGAATGAACTGATGAAACATGGGTGAGTTTATTACACATTCCTTCTGGAAAGCTTACAAACACAGTGGAGAAAACAGAAATAATAATCGAAACATATATACACACACACACAAACAAGCTTAGTCTCTTATATGGAAAGCAAAAGATGATGAAAATAATAGATAAAAAAGATAAATCTGGTACCAAGTTTAGCGATCAATTAAAATTTTTACCTATAATACACATATGATTCTTTGCCTAGTAAAGAATGAAAAGAAAGAAAAAAGTTGACAGCTTCCTGATTTGGAAAAAAAGCACAATTTAAAAGAATGAAGTTTAAAGAAAGCATGCTTGCAATGTGATGTAAAGGGAGATCAGAAACAACCACAGACGGCCTCCCTGATGGCTCCTGTGAAGAATCTGCCTGCCGACACAGGAGACATGGGCTCGATCCCGGATCGGGGACGATCCCATATGCCTCACACACAGCTAAGCCCCTTTGCCACAACTATCGAGCCCATGCTCAAGAGCCTGGGAACCTCAACTACTGAACCCACACACCCTAGAGCCTGTGCTCCACAAAAAGAGAGGCCACAGCAATGAGAAGCCCACACACTCAGTAGAGAGTAGCTCCCACTCTCTGCAACTAGAAAAAAAGCCCACACAGCAAGAAGACCCAGCACAGCCAAAAATAAATAAATAAAACTGTAAACAAACAAACAAACAAACAAACACAGAAAGAGAACAGTACAGAGAATGGCATTTTACCTGAGACCTGGACAAGCTTTCAGCTGGGGATGCACCTGACAGAGAAAGGGATTTATTTCCAATATAATGACAGTGAGCTACAGAAGTTACATTATGGCTCTGTGGAAGACCCTATAAGATTTAGGGTTCTATAAAATCAAGGGGAAACTCTCCACAAGGGTAAGAATTTAAATTACAGGTCCAAAAGCCAAGCAGCTACAAAGAAGCAATCTAAGGCATGGTTCCTTCCCCTCGATAGCACTGAGTGGGCAAAAATATGATAAGGATGATATATACAATAACTATGAACCACTGCTAGAAACAGGTTGAATGGAAAGAAGTAAAACTGTCACTGTTTGCACATGACATGATACAATATACAAAAAATCCTAGAGGTGCCATCAAAAAATATTAGAACAATGAATTCAGTAAAGTTGCAGGATACAAAATTAACACACAGAAATATATTGTGTTCCCATACATTAAATAATGTTCAAAAAAAGAAATTAAGAACACAATACCACTTACAGTTGTATCAAAAAGAATAAAATAGCTATGAATAAATCTAAACAAGGAAGTAAAAGACTTGCACATTGAAAACTCTAAGACATTCAGTGAAAGAAACTAAAGACTACAGAAATGAATGGAAACTATACTGTGCTTGTGAATTGGGAGAACTGATATTGTTAAATGAGCATACGGCCCAAGTCAATCTACAGATTCAGTGCAATCCCTCTCAAAAAACCAGTGGCATTTTTCACAGAACTACAACAAATAATTCTAAAAACTGTATGAGGCCTTCTCCAGTGGCTCAGAGATAAAGAATGTGCCTGCCAATGCAGGAGACAAAGGTTCAATCTCTGGTCCAGGAAGATCCCACATGCCTTGAAATAACTAAGCCCGTGTGCCACAACTATTGAGCCTGTGTTCTAGAGCGTGGAAGCTGCAACCATTGAGTTCATGTGCTGTAACTACGGAAGCCTGCATGCCTTACAGTCTGTGCTCTGCAACAAGAGAAGCCATCGCAATGAGACGCCCATGGACCACAACTAGAGAATAGCAGCCCCATCTCTCCACAACTAGAAAAAAGCCCGCACAGCAATGAAGATCCAGCTCAGCCAAAAACAATTTTTTTTAAATTATATGAAAACACAAAGTACCCCGAAGAGCCCAAGTAATCTTGAGAGAACAAGACAGCTGGAGGTATCATGCACCATGATTTCAAATTATACCACAAACTTACAGTAATAACCAGTATGGTATCCACACAAAAACATATTCACAGGTCAATGGAAGAGAAGAGACAAGAGAGAAATAAACCCACACTTACACAGCCAATTAATCTATGAGAAAAGAGGGAAGAATACAAATTGGCGAGAAAAGACAGTTTCTTCTATACATGGTGTTAAGAAAACTGAACAGCCATAAGAAAAAGAATTAAACTGGACCACTTTCTCACTCTACATAAAAAAAAATAAACTCAAAATGAATGAAAGACTTGAATTTTAGACCTGAAACCATACAGTTCTAGAAGAAAACACAGGCAGTATACTTTCTGATATAAAAAACTTAGCAGTATTTTTTGGATGTTTCCTCAGGCAAGGGAAAAAGAAGGAAAAATAAATGGGATCCAATTGAGTTGTGTCTGACTCTTTGCAACCCAATGCACTGCAGCATGCCAGGCTTCCTTGTCCATCACCAACTCCCGGAGACTGCTCAAACTCATGTCCATCCAACCATCTCATCTTCTGTCGTCCCCTTCTCCTCCTGCCTTCAATCTTTCCCAGCCTCAGGATCTTTTCCAGTGAGTCAGTTCTTTGTATCAGGTGGCCAAAGTATTGGAGCTTCAGCATCAGTCCTTCCAGTGAATATTCAGGATTGATTTCCTTTAGGATTGACTGGTTGGATCTCCTTGCAGTCTAAGGGACTCTTCAAGAGTCTTCTCCAACACCTCAGGTCAAAACATCAATTCTCTGGCACTCAGCTTTTTTCATAGTCCAACTCTCACATCCACACATGGCTACTGGAAAAACCATAGCTTTGACTAGATAGACCTTTGTTGGCAAAGTAATGTCTCTGCTTTTCAATATGCTGTCTAGGTTGGTCATAGCTTTTCTTCCAAGGAGCAAGCATCTTTTAATTTCATGGCTGTAGTTACCATCTGCAATGACTTTGGAGCCCCCCAAAATAAAGTCACTCACTGTTTCCCCATCTATTTGCCATGAAGTGATCAGACTGGATGCCATGATCTTAGTTTTTTGAATGTTGAGTTTTAAGCCAACTTTTTCACTTCTCTCTTTCACTTTTATCAAGAGGCTCTTTAGTTCTTCTTCGCTTTCTGCCACAAGGGTGGTGTCATCTGCATATCTGAGGTTATTGATATTTCTCATGGCAATCTTGATTCCAGCTTGTGCTTCATCCAGCCCGGTATTTTGCATGATGTATTCTGCATATAAGTTAAATAAGCAGGGTGACAATCTACAGCCTTGACATACTCCTTTCCCTATTTGGACCAGTCTGTTTCATATCCAGTTCTAACTGTTGCTTCTTGACCTGCATACAGATTTCTCAGGAGGCAGGTCAGGTGGTCTGGTATTCCCATCTCTTTAAGAATTTTTCCNCCTTGACATACTCCTTTCCCTATTTGGACCAGTCTGTTTCATATCCAGTTCTAACTGTTGCTTCTTGACCTGCATACAGATTTCTCAGGAGGCAGGTCAGGTGGTCTGGTATTCCCATCTCTTTAAGAATTTTTCCACAGTTTGTGGAACTACACCAAATGGGACTACACCAAACTAAAAAGCTATTTTTACATAGCAAAGGAAAAATATTAACAAAACAAAAAGGCACCTTACTGAATGGGAGAAGATACAGTTGTCCTCAGGGGATTGATTCTAGGAGTCTTTGAGAATATAAAAATCCATAGATCCTCAAGCCCTTATATATTTTTATTTTTTAAATGAAGTATAGTTGATTTACAATGTTGTGCTAATTTCTGGTACACATCAAAATGATTCAGCTTAACATATATCATTTTTTTCATATTCTTTTCCATTATGGCTTATTACAGGATATTGAATATAGCTCCCTGTGCTATACAGTAGGGACTTGTTGGTTATCTATTTCATACATAGTACTTTGTATCTGATAATCCCAAACTCCTAATTTACCGTTCTCCTACCCCATCCCTCCTTGGTAACTGTAACATTGTTTTCTATGTTTGTGAGTCTGTTTCTATTTGAAAAAAGTTCATTTGTATCACATTTTAGTTCCCACATATAAGTGATCTCACATGATATTTGTCTTTGCCTGACTTACTTCACTTAGTATAAGTATGATAATCTCTAGGTCTAGCCATATTGCTGCAAATGGTATGATTTAATTCCTTTTTATGGTTGACTGATATTCCATTATATATACATATATTACATTTTCTTCATCCATTCATCTATCAATGGACATTTAGGATGCTTCCATGTCTTGGCTATTATAAATAGTGCTGCTATAAACTTCTGGCACGTGTATTTTTTTGAATGAGTTTTTATCTTTTCCGGATATATACCCAAGAGTGGGACTTCTGGAGCATATGACAACTCAATTTTAAGGAACCTCCATACTTTTCCCCACAGTGGCTGCACCAATTTACATTCCCACAAACAACGTAGCAGGATTTCCTTTTCTCAACACATGCCGTAGCATTTATTATTCGTGGACTTAAAAAAAATTATTCATAGATTTTTTTGATGATTGTCTTTCTGACGTGAGGTGATACCTCACTGAAGTTCTGATTTGCATTTCTCTAATAATTAGCGATGCTGAGCAACTTCCCATGTGCCTAGAAGCCATCTGTGTATCTTTTTTGGAAAAATGTCTAGATTCAACCTCCTTATATGAAATGGCATATTCAGTTCAGTTCAGTCGCTCAGTCGTGTCTGATTCCTTGCGACCCCATGAATCGCAGCACGCCAGGCCTCCCTGTCCATCATCAACTCCCTGAGTACACTCAGACTCACGTCCATCAAGTCCATGATGCCATCCAGCCATCTCATCCTGTCGTCCCCTTCTCTTCCTGCCCTCAATCCCTTCCAGCATCAGAGTCTTTTCCAATGAGTCAACTCTTCNCTTCACTCTCCTCTTTCACTTTCATCAAGAGGCTTTTTAGTTCTTCTTCACTTTCTGCCATAAGGGTGGTGTCATCTGCATATCTGAGGTTATTGATATTTCTCCCGGCAATTATGATACCAGTTTGTGCTTCTTCCAGCCCAGCGTTTCTCATGATGTACTCTGCATATAGGTTAAATAAGCAGGGTGACAATATACAGCCTTGACGTACTCCTTTTCCTACTTGGAACCAGTCTGTTGTTCCATGTCCAGTTCTAACTGTTGCTTTGGTTGGTGCAAAAGTAATGATATTTTTGCATTGCTGAAATTTGCCATTTGATATTGGAATATATTCTAAATAAATGTACTTATGTTATACATCATTTTAATGCAGAGTCTCGCTTTTTTTTTGGCTAACGACATTACTTGTTTATTTTATATCTATTTTAAACTATGTAAATGGTTGACAAAAAGCAATTTCAAGCAATTTTCTTATTTGAGTTCAAAATAGGTCATAAGGCAGTGGAGACAACTTGCAACATCAACAATGCATTTGGCCTAGGAGCTACTAATGAATGTACAGTGCAGTGGGGTTCAGGAAGTTTTGCAAAGAAGACAAGAGCCTTAAAGATGAGTAGAGTAGTGGCCAGCCATCAGGTTGACAATGACGATTGAGAGCCATCATCAAAGCTGATCCTCTTACAAACTATACAAGAAGAACTCAACGTCAACCATTTGTGGTCATTTGGCATTTGAAGCAAATTGGAAGGGTGAAAAAGCTCAGCAAACCAGTTCCTCATGAGCTGACCAGAAATTTTTAAAAAACTCATTTTGAAGTGTCGTCGTCTCTTATTCTATGCAACAACAAGCCATTTCTCAATCGGAGTGTGACATGTGACAAAAAGTGGATTGTATACAACAACCAGCAATGAGAAGCTCAGTGGCTAGACTGAGAAGAAGTACTTCCCAAAGCCAAACTTGCACCAAAAAAAGGTCATGGTCACTGTTTTGGTGGTCTGCTGCCCATCTGATCCACCACAGCTTCATGGATCCCACCGAAACCATTACATCTCTGAGAAGTATGCTCAGCAAATCAATGAGATGCACTGAAAACTGCAGCTGGCACTGGTCAACAGAAAGGGTTTCTATCTTCTATCAAAAAAAGATAGGTCAATAGAAATTCTTCTCCACGACAACACCACCCAACTGCATGTTGCACAACCAATGCTTCAAAAGTTCAACAACTGGGCTATGAAGTTTTGCCTCATCCACCATATTCACCATTTTCAACCGACTACCACTTTAAGCATCTCAACAACTTTATGCACGGAAAATGCTTCCACAACCAGCAGGAGGCAGAAAATGTTTTTCAAGAGTTTGTCAAATCTCGAAGCATGGATTTTTATACTATAGGAATAAACAAACTGATTTTTTGTTGGCAAAAATGTGTTGACTGTAGTGGTTTTTATTTTGATTAATAATGTGTTTGAGCCTAGATATAATGATTTAAAATTCACAGTCCAAAACCATAATTACATTTGCATCAACCCAATTCACACAATGAATACAATCAGCCCTTATATCCTTGGTTGGTTGAATCCAAGGATGTGAAACCCGCTGATATGGAAGGTCAACTGTATTTGCAAATGATATCTCCAGTAAGAGGTTAATATCCAAAATATACAAAAAAACCTCTTACAATTGAACATCAAAAAAACAAACAATCCAATTAAAAAATGGATGAAGGACCTAAAGAGACATTTTCCCAAAGAATACATACAGGTGGCCATGAAAAGATGAATAAACACATGAAAAGATAGTAATTATCAGGGAAATGCAAATCAAAAACCATAGTGAGATACCACCTCACACCTGTCAGAATGGCTAACATCAAAAAGACAACAAATAACAAGTGCTGTTCAGAATGTGGAGAAAAGGGGACCCTTGGGCACTGTTGGTAGGACTGTTAATTCATGCAGCCACTATGGAAAACAGTATGGAAGTTCCTAAAAAAAATTAAAAATAGAATTACCACAGGATTCAGCAGTTTTACTTTTTGGGTATTTACCTGATAAAAACAAAAACACTCAAAACTAAACATGCACACCATTGTTCACTGCAACATTATTTATTAATAGGTAAGATACAGAAGCAACCTAAGTGTCCACTGATGGATAAAAACAATGAGGTATACATATACAAGGTAATATTGGGGGCTTCCCTGGTGGCTCAGACAGTAAAAATCTGCCTGCAATGCATGAGACTCAGGTTCAATGCCTGGGTTAGGAAGATCCTCTGGAGAAGGGAATGGCTATCATACAAGGTAATGTTAATCAGCCATTAATATAATGAAATCTTGGATTTCCCTGGTGGCCCAGTGGCTAAGAATCCGTCTGCCAATGCAAGAGACATGGGTTCAATCCCTGGTCTGTGAAAATTCCATATGCCACGGGCAACTAAGCCCATGCGCCACAAATGAAGCCTGCATGTCTTAGAGCCCATGTTCTGCAACAAGAGAAGTCACAGCAATTAGAAGCCCATGCACCAAAGTTAAGGAGTAGCCCCTGCTTGCCACAACTAGAGAAAGCCTGCTAGCAGCAACAAAGACCCAGCATAGACAACAAATAAATAATTTTTTTAAAGGTCTACATCAAATAAAAAAAAACCGTTAAAAGAAAATATGAAATCTTGCCACTTGTGACAACACAAATGGATTTAGAAAGTATGCTAAGTCAAATAAGCCAGACGAAGAGAAATAAATACTGCATGATCTCATTTATACGTGGAATCTAAAAAAAAATGAAAACATACTAATATATACAGAGAATAAACAACGGACGCCAGATGGGCAAATAGCTCGTAGTGGTTAAGAAGTACAAACCTCCAGTTATGAAACAAGCAACCCAATGGAGATGTAATACACAGCATAAATATGGTCCATATAATACTGTAATAACTGTATGAGATCAGATGGTTCCTAAAACTTATTATGGTGATCATTCCACAATGCATGCAAATGTCAAAGCTCTACATAATATACCTGAAACTAACACAATACAATAAGCCGCCTACAAACAAAACTTTCAAGTTGCGACCTTCCAAAGATGTGATTGTGTGTTCATGTGTCCACTCTTCAGAAGTTAGTTCACCTGTCTGGCATACTCTGTCACATGTGTACACCCTCTACAAGTGGTTGCGGTCCTGTGTACTTTACTGTACAGTAGTGTACAGAGTACAGTATCTTTATTTCAAGCCCAGGATGTTCAGAAGCAAGTATAAAAGCAGGGGTGATACAGGTGGCACTGCTACCAGGCCCTGTATGCCAGCTGTTGTACTGTGCTACTCTACTTTTCAAGGTACTGTACTGTAAGATTAAAACTAGTTTTTGTGTGTGTCTATGTATTGTTTTATATTATTTGTATAGTATTTGTTTTAAAGTATTATAAACCTGTTAGTACAGTACTATACAGTCAATTGTGTTAATTGGGTGCCTAGGCTAACTTTGTTGGACTTATAATAAATTGGACTTGTAAATGTGCTCTTAGAACAGAACTCATTTGTATGTAGGGGATTTATTGTATTGTTACGTCAACTACATTTCAGCTGGGAATTCCTCAGTGCTTTCACTGAGTTGTGGCCTGGATTCAATCCCCAGTTGGGAAACTAAGATCCTATAAGCCGTACAGCATGGCCAAACAAAATTTTTAAAAACCCCATAATATTTCAATTAAAAAAAGAAAAGAAAAGAAAAAAAAAAAAAAAAACAGGCTGAATGGCCTGGAGACCAGACAAAGGAGGTGGCAAGATTTGTTGTTAACTCAGAGTAGGGACAGCTTTATAACTAGCATCCTATTGAAGGCCCTGGGCTGCCAGACCTGGGCAGTCACAGCCTCCACCCTTCATACACCCAACGAAGCCTGACACTTCATTTGCTCTCAGCCTCATTGCTATCTAGGAGAAACCCTGATATCAACTAGTCACAGACAACTGGGGTACTTCAAGGGATTGAGATGAAACCTGGAGCAGTTCTCAAGGCTTGCCTCCTCTACCTCATTCAGGCCTCTGTTCAAACGTCACTCCCACAAATAGAGACTCCCAGATTACCTTTGCCAAAAATAGCTCCCTGTCAACTCCAACCTTCACCCTGGTCCACATGTTTAATGGTTCTTCGATCACTGTCTAATCTTTTACAACATATTCATTGTTTGTCTCCCTCACAAAAACGCAAGCTTATGTGGGCAGGGGGACTGTTTTATTAGTCACTGCTGATCCCCAGCACCTAGAACAGGGCTTGGTAGCCAGTGTGAGCTGATTAAATATCTGCTGAATGAACGGAAGAAACAAACTTCACAAAAATGACGACTTAATGTCGTGGCATCCACCCTGGTGGTCTTGAGCCTACCTGTGAGACCAGTTTTGTTAATAACTTGCTGTGTGGCTTTGGGCAAATCACTTCACCTCTCAGGGCCCATACTACCTCACTCCTTACACAAGGAAGTGGCTCAAGCAAGGACAAAAGCCCCTTCCAACTCTACAGTCTGCAAAACACATATCTGATTATCCTCCCCAAGGCAACTTGTTCCTAGCCACAGGTGAATTCAGATTTACCTCAGATCAAGACATTTTTTACATGGTCGTTGATTCTACTCAAGAGGTCTCTCCTCTAAGCTGAAAAAAGCTGAGTAAATGGCAAACGGAAACACCGTCTGTCAGGAGCACAGTGTTGCCCTGAAAGGAACAACTCCACAGCCCCAGAGGGCAGAGGGACAGCCACTTTCTCACATTCTTCGGGGCACCAAGACCACAAGGCATCGTGGGAAGATGGGGCCTGCCCTCTGAAGGGGATGGACCAGTGGATGGTGGAGGAAGAGAAGTCACAGGTGGTTGTGGAGAAAGCAGGAGTCCTGAGCCCTGGAATCCAGACCCCGCAACCCTCAGCTCTGCCTTTTTCAAGACGTCAAACCATCTCTAGAGTCTGCCTGTGACTCCCCTCATCACTGATGGGGGCACAGTAGCTTCTGTCTGGAGGTCCTCAGACTTCCATGTCCCGAGCGAGACCTTCCTAGATTTCCTCGGAAGCCAAACTGCAGATTCTCAAAGGCTGCCTGGACTGTTGTTACCTGGGGTTACCCGGACCCTCCCCTATCCCGAGTCCTAGGCCTCTGCTGTCACCGGAGATACCAAGTAAGGTACGAGGCGGAGCCCTCGGATCCCCTGAGAGGCTAACAGCTTTGGGGGGCCTGCTGCTCGTGCGGAAGTCACGCCCCAGCTTCCAGAGGAGCGGCCCGTCGGCGGCCCCCGCCCGCCAGGGTCGCGGCCCGTCAGCTCAAGCCCGGAAGGGAGCCCGCGCCTCCTCCCTCGCGGGCCAGCCCACGCTCACCGCCTTCTCCAGGTGGCTGCGCGCCTGCTCGCTGTTCTTGGTGTGGTGGTAGAGCACCGAGCCGAGCTGCAGATGTGTTCGGGCCTCAATGCGCTGAGGCGGCTTGAAGGGGAACACGGCCTGCAAGCAGTGCACGCACAGGCGGATCTTGGGCGGGCTGGAAGTGCGGAAATGCTCGGCAAAGCCCAAGAGCGCCAGGTACCACGACTCAGCAGCCTCGGCCTGCGCTGCTTGGGCCGCCGCAGCCTGAGCCGCCGCCGCAGCCTGAGCCGCCATTTTAGCCTCCACAACAACAAGCCGCCGCCACAGGGAGGCGGAAACAGGCGCGTGGGGCGGGGCCGGAGTTCCTCGTCTTTCTCGCGAGAGCTGCTGCACAAAGCATCCTGGAATATGTAGTTTGTGTGAAGTGGCTGCGGCTCTGGGAAGGTCTGAGAAAAGACAACATTCTCTGGTCGGCGTAACTGAGACCAGAGATTGCCGATTGGCTGAGGTTTGCGTTCCTGGGGGGAAGACTCCAGATGTCCAAGCAATTGTAGGGCTTTGGCTTGCCGAGGCGGACTACGTCTCCCATCAGGCCACGCGCACTATAACAGCCCCTCCCCCGCCCCCCCGCTCCGGTGGCGCCGGAGCATTGTGGGATTGGATGAGTCTCAAGATGGACAACCGGGATGTTGCAGGTAACAGCCCCCGCCTACCCTCAAGCGTCTGCCTGGGTCCTTCGGCTACGCGTCTTTGCTTCGCCATCCCGTCGGGCCTACTTCAATCCGTTGGC
>SJYV01012380.1:11515-33390 GCA_006410875.1 Neotragus pygmaeus | reverse complement strand
CTCCAGTAGCATATTGGGCACCTACTGACCTGGGGAGTTCCTCTTTCAGTATCCTATCATTTTGCCTTTTCATACTGTTCATGGGGTTCTCAAGGCAAGAATACTGAAGTGGTTTGCCATTCCCTTCTCCAGTGGACCACATTCTGTCAGACCTCTCCACCATGACCTGCCTGTCTTGGGTTGCCCCACAGGCATGGCTTAGTTTCATTGAGTTAGACAAGGCTGTGGTCCTAGTGTGGTTAGATTGACTAGTTTTCTGTGAGTATAGTTTCAGTGTGTCTGCCCTCTGATGCCTTCTTACAACACCTATCATCTTACTTGGATAATGGTGTATATATAAGGATAATGGCATGTGTGTGTATATGACGTTAATGGTGTGTATATGAGGATAATGGTGTGTGTATGTATGTGTGGATAATGGTGTGTGTGTATGCATGGATAATGATGTGTATATGTATATGTGGGTAATGGGGTGTGTGTATAGGAGGATAATGGCATGTGTGTGTAAGAGGATAATGTGTGTGTGCATGCGGATAATGAGTGGCATGTGTGTATACATAGGATAATGGCCTGTTTGTATGTGAGGATCATGCATGTGTGTGCATGCTGATAATCGTGTGTGCGCGTGCTGATAATGGCATGTGTGTGTGACGACGGCGTGTGTGCAGATCATGGCGTGTGTGAACACATGAATAATGGGACTGTGTGTGAGGATAATGTGTGTGTGCGTGGGGATAATGAGTGGCATGTGTATGTGTGAGGATTGTGGCGTGTGTGCGTGTGAGGATCGTGGCGTGTGGGTGTGAGGGTCGTGTGTGTGAACACATGAATAATGGGGTTGTGTGAGGATCATCGCATGTGTGCATGTGAGGATCGTGGCGTGTGTGGGTGTGAGGGTCGTGTGTGTGAACACATGAATAATGGGGTTGTGTGAGGATCATCGCATGTGTGCATGTGAGGATCGTGGCGTGTGTGGGTGTGAGGGTCGTGTGTGTGAACACATGAATAATGGGGCTGTGAGGATCATCGCATGTGTGCGTGTGAGGATCGTGGTGTGTGCGTGTGAGGGTCGTGGCATGCGTGAACACATGAATAATGGGGCTGTGTGTGAGGATCATCGCGTGTGTGCATGTGAGGATCATTGCATGTGTGTGTGCGAGGGTCGTGGCGCGCGCGTGTGTGCGTGCACGCCAGGGTCGTGGTGTGTGTACATGTGTGGGTTGTGGCGTGTGCGTGTGAGGGTCGTGGCTTGTGTGTATGCAGTAGCTCTGTGTAGAGCTGTTCGGCTCTGAAATGAGTAGGTGATATGAACACTCAGATCTATTCGTGTCAGATGCACTATACAAGGTCCCGCTTAGTTGCTGTGTTTATAAGACTGACGGTCTCAGACTCACCGGTCACGACTCAAAGCTGAAGTGACCCAGAGCTGCCCCCTGGGCCTAACCAGCCATCCTCGGAGGCTGCGCAGCGTGGACGTGGACACTGTCTGGGTTCACCTTTTCTCTTTGAAGTTGTGTCTCAACTTAAACTTGGCCTCACGAAGTACTCAGGTTTCTTCTCTCCTTCATTAAGACCAGCAGTTGCCCCAGAAGGCAGACCAGTGTACAGACCTTCCTGGGTTAGGGGGCATTTGGTGCGGGCAGAGACAGCTTGGCTCTTTCCCCTCTGCTTGGCTGCTCGGGGGAGTGGCAGATGGCCTGTGTCAGCCCCTCTGCTGTGCATACGGCAAGGTTGCTTTTCTAATTATGAGGCATGAGAACTGAGACGTGGAGAGAAGCGGCTTGCCTGAGGTCATGGCGTGGCCCTTCAGGGAGTGAGGCCTCCGCCTCGTCTCTGGTCTCTGACCTCACTTCTGACAGATGCTCACAGCCCTGGGCCACCCTGCTTCCCCCGCGCCCCGCCAGCAGGTGAAGGAGCCTGCTCCTGCAGGACACTGAACCCACGCGTGCGTCTCAAAGGGCTCAGAGCCTCTAGCCTGCCTGAGGCCCGCTGCTCTCCACGGTGGCATTTTCCGTCCTCGGTGAGCCTCACACCCACGGGCAGGACTCCATGCATAGGCTGCCTGTTGGCATATTTTTTATTTTAAGAACCCAAAATTGTGTTCACCAGAAAGAGAAACAGTTCTGTAAGTTATGATAGATCCATTATGGACTGTTCTTTAAAAGATATAAAATCATTTTGTATAAATTACGTTGGAATCTTTGATATATTATGATTTTTATTCCTGTGAATTTTTTAATCCAGGAGAACAAAAATTTGAATGTGTTAAATGTATTACAAGTCACTTTCCCCAAATATTGACCATTTTTTCTAGAAGTTCTTCCCTTCCCCCTTTTAATGTTGAGAATAATAGAAGCAAAGATGGCTGTAAATCTTGTCTCAGTTTATAGAGATGAGGGTGTGCACTGCCAGCCGTGAGTGCTGGTGGCTGTGTGGCACACGCCCTTCCCACTGGTCCCGTGCGTGGGGAGACGTGCAGTGTACTCTCGGGCTCACAGGCAAGTGGCAGGACAGGCTCAACCTGTCTTGGCAAGTTGGGATTTTGAGGGACCAGTGAGTAAACTGTTGTGGCCCAACCAAGTTGGGAAGCGCTGGCGGGCTAAATGGAGATGAAAATGTAACTGATGAAGAGTACAGCCTGTGCGGTGCTGAGTATAGCCTGACCTGAGATTGGGGGAGCGAAGCTTTCAGACAGACCCGCCCCGAAGCCCGAGCCCAGCGTGCCCGGTGGCTCCCGGCTGTGCAGCCCAGCCACCGCAGGTGACCTGCTGCCTCTCCGCTGTGAATGCACAGGGGTGGGGTGTGAAGCCATAGGGAGGGCTGGTGTTTGGTTAAAACCGTGCAGCGTTGTTCAGAGCTTGAGGAGTGTTCACTGCTTGGCCCTTTACTACTGGACCAGGGATGTTTGCTATAAGCCGTGTTCTGTGAGTTGTCATATTAATGAAACTGAGCAGTATGCCTTTACTTTCCCTCCAAAGCTTGTTAAAATGCTTTATTTTAAAGCTGGAGACGAAATAGTGGACCTCACCTGTGAATCTTTAGAGCCTGTGGTCGTCGACCTGACTCACAACGACTCCGTTGTGGTGAGTGGGGAGCCTGGGCATTGGCGCTCGCGGTGGTGGGCCCCTGGCCGGCGCATCCGCAGGCCTTGGTCACAGGCACTCAAGGTGGAAAATGTTTCAGGAAAATCATTTATCATAACTTTATTGCTTTAATTAATCACAAGTGAGCCTCCTTTGCATAGTTGGGGAGAACTTTGAGGCTCCGTCTCTCTTTAGTCCCTAATTCCACCCTTAACAACAGCTGTGTGACCTCGGGCAAGTGGCTTAGCCTCCTTCGCTTGTCCATAAAATGATAATGCCATCCGTGTCAGTACGGTACTGTGAGGATTGGAAGAATCCTTTATTTGAGTGCCTGGCACCCAACGTGGTGCCCAGTAAACGTGAGTTTACACCCTCTTGGCTGGTGGGAACGGGGACATTCGCTGAGTGCTGCCAGGGCGGGTCTTGAGGCCTGGAAGCTGCTGCCCTGGAGCAGGCAGGCCCCCTGCACTGCCTGCTGGTTCCCAGCGGTGCCATGGCTCCCAGAGGGTAGAGCCTGGGGGCTGCTGCCCCGGGGCACTCGCCTGCCCCTGCGTGGCCTCCAGGAAGGAGACCTGCTCTGGGATGGGGAAGCCAGTCCTGCAGCCCAGCTCCACCAAGCAGGGTGCCTCCCCGGTTGGGCTAGGAGTCTGCTCAGCCAGCCTGCTTCCTGAGGGTGTGCTTGTGTCTCAGGATGCTGCTGATAGAGGGCGCAGGTGTGCAGAGCGGAGGGGGACCCCTGTGAGGGAGGCGGGGGGTGCAGTGCTGCTGAGGATGGTTTGCTGGGGCCGGTGGAGGTTGCTGGGAGCTGAGTCTCCCCTCGGCCTAGGGGCCAATGGCCTTGGGCTGTCCTGGCTGTGCTTAGAACCTCAGGGTTACTCCGAGAAGCTTCGAGCCTTCAAAAGAAGCAAGTGTGTGAGGACAGGGTGAAGAGGTTTGGACAAGTGAAGAGGTTTGGACTCGGCCCAGTCTGAAACTGCTGGGCTGTCCGGCTGTGTGTCTGTCTGTCGCATCCGCCCCGCCCCGCCCCCAAGGCCGGGCAGCTGCTCCTGCTGAGCCTGTCAGCTGTCCCAGCGGATTATGCGTGAGTGCTCAGGGACACCACTCCTGAGCGAGAGGCAGTCATTTCCCTGGAGATAAGTCTCAGTGGCTTAGCTCTCAGTGGTCCCCGCTGGGCCTGTGAGTGTTCTCTAAGGAGTATACATCCAGCTTTGCCGCTGTTGCTGGCGAGCTCCCTGAGGTTCTGAGAAGACAGCTGAGTCTGGCACCTGGGCTGAGGCCTGCAGCTCAGTTGCTGGTTAGCACTTCACAGGGCCGCCAGTCCTTGTGGGCCCAGCACTTGGTGTCCACCTGCGGCATACCAGGCCCTGGGGAGGAGGCCAGGATTCTGCCCTCCTGGGGACGCCGACGGCTGCTGCTGACCAGCCCGCGGCGTCATAGCCCCTTTTACGCCCTGGTTTTGTTTGGATGGTTCATCTGCCTTCCCTCCGTGTGCTGCCTTTCTGAGCGCTCGAGCCCCCTGCCGTGTCCCTAACTGTGGAGAGTCCCTGGGAGATGCTGGGATAGGGATGCTGGCACTGGGGGCTGTCCTGGGAGCAGGGGGAGAGCCTGGGCAGGTTGTGGGGGAGACCAGCTTGAGAAGCAGGGGTCCCGGGTTCTGGTGGAGGAGTCCCCTTCCTGTGGCCTCATAGTTCCCAGACATAGAATAGTTGGGATTTGATAGCGTCCCTTTTAATCTAATCGTTCTTCCTTTTTTATTGATAATTACTTTAACAAATTCAAATGCCACTTTTAAAATTTACCGTGAAAAGTATACCTAGACTGAAATTTTCACTAAATACCCGCTTGGAATACCTAGTAATGTTACTAACTCAAGATGAGGGGCCTCTGTTAGAGGGGTTACAAGTTTAGGGTTACATCAATGCCACATTCAGGAGAGTGAAACAGTTGTGTTGTTTCCTAGATTGGGGTAATCTCACCAGCCACCCAGAATCCAGGGGGTAGGCTCAGTACCAGTTGGACCCCATCTGGGAGTAGCTTGTGTCAGTACACCCCAGGGCCACGGTGGAGCTTTGGTGAGCCCTCTGAAGACCAAAGGAGAAGCTGTGCAGACTCTGTCTGAGTGTGTGCCTTCAGCAGGCGCTGGGCAGTGCCCCCTTCTTCCGGAGAGGCCGTCCCCGCCAGGTCCCTGCCGCTGCACTTCTAGCCCACCTGATGTGGCCTGGTCTCCCATGCTCTTCAGGGGGTTCCCGGGACTGCTGGGCCAAATGCCTTTCCATGCTCAGTGGTGGCTCATTTTCCTCTTCGGTGTGTTGCCTGTTGGGATCTTTTTTTAAAAAACTGCATCTTTGCTCATTTTTCCTTGTGACTGCCTGCCTTGTCTCATTTTTAAAAATAAGTTCTAAATATGAGCCTGCCATTAGTTGTGTATTGAATCTTCTGTTGAGAAGCTTGTCTTTTTCTCTTTTTGGTTTATATACAAAGGGTCTTAATTTTAATATAGTTGAATTTATCAATTTTGTTGATGAAAATCCTGTACCATAAAAATTTGTTCTATATTGGAAAAGTATTACTGTTTCATTTTTAGGTCTGTAATCTATGTGAATTGAGTTTTGTGTATGGTTTGAGATGAGATTAGATGGTGGGAGGGTATCACGCACTCAATGGGCATGACTTTGAGCAAGCTCTGGCAGATAGTGAAGGACAGGGAAGCCTGGCGTGCTGCTCTCCGTGGGGTCGCAGAGAGTCAGACACGATTGAGCAACTGAACACTAAGATTAGATACTTCACAGTAAACTTTATACCCTGGAGTGATTTTACATGTCTTGTTAGGAGATTTATTCCTAGGTATGTAGTATTTTAGGATGCTATAAATGGTGTTTCAGATTTTCATTTCTTTTTAATTTTGATTTGCTAATATAAAGAAATGGAATTGATTTTTCTTTTTTTAGTCTAACAATTCTTAATCTGTAAATCTTTTGATTTTTTTGTGTACATAGAACAGGCTTTGGTTCTTCTCGTTTTTTTTTTCCCCCCTTGGCCTAAACACACTGTCTAAAATATTGATTATTGGCTGAGTAAAAACAGTGACAGTCATGGGCATTCTTGTTTCATTTACAACCTGAAAGAGTCCTTTCAGTTCTACCATTAAATAAGACATCTGCTGTAAGGTTTTGGGTTTGTTGATACCCTTTCCAGAGTGGAGAAGTTTCTCTTTTTTCATGTTTGGCTATAAGTTTCATCCTGAATCAGTGTTGAAATTTAAGTCTAATCTAGTGATTTTTTTTTCTGTTTTCATATGTTGAAGTGGAGAATTACTTTGGTTTAAACTACTTAAGCATTGTAGTTGTAACATAATTTTTTTTTTCTGTCTTGCTAGACTCAGTTTGCTAATATTTTATATGTTATCTTTGCCTCTATTTTTGTGAGTAAGATTGGTGGTCGGTAATTTTTCTTTATAAAGTTCTGGTATCAGAGTTTTGGTATCTTTACAAAGTGATTTGGGCACCTTTTTTCCTGTTCTCCAGAAGATTTTGTAAGATTGGGACTACTCCTTTCTTGGATAGTTGGTAGAACTCTACAGAGAAAGTACTTCAGTTCAGTCAGTTGTGTCCAATGCTTTACTCCCCCGTGGACTGCAGCACGCCAGGCTTCCCTGTCCATCATCAACTCCCAGAGCTTGCTTAAATTCATGTCCACTGAGTCGGTGATACCATCTAACCATCTCATCTTCTATCATCCCCTCCTCCCACCTTTAGTCTAAAAGACTCAGCATCAGGGTCTATTCCAGTGAGTCAGTTCTTTGCATCAGATGGCCAAAGTATTGGAGTTTCAGCTTCAGCATCAGTCCTTCCAATGAATATTCAGGACTGATTTTCTTTAGGATGGACTGGTTGGATCTCCTTGCAGTCCAAGGGACTCTAAAGAATCTTCTCCAGCACCACAGTTCAAAATCATTAATTCGGTGCTCAGCTTTCTTCACAGTCCAACTCTCACATCCATACATGAGCACTGGAAAAACCGTAACTTTGACTAGATGGACCTTTGTCAGCAAAGTAATATCTTTGCTTTTTAATATGCTGTCTTAAGTTTGTCATAGCTTTTCTTCTAAGGAGTAAGCATCTTTTAATTTCATGGCTGCAGTCACCATCTGCAGTGATTTTGGAGCCCCCAAAAATAAAGTCTGTCAGTGTTTGCCATGAAGTGATGGGACTGGATGCCATGATCTTTGTTTTCTGAAGGTTGAGCTTTAAGTCAACTTTTTCACTCTCCTCTTTTACTTTCATCAAGATGCTCTTTAGTTCCTCTTCACTTTCTGCCATAAGGGTGGTGTCATCTACGTATCTGAAGTTATTGATATTTCTCCCAGCAGTCTTGCTTCCAGCTTGTGCATCATCCAGCCCGGCATTTCACATGCTGTACTCTGCATATAAGTTGAATAAGCGCTATGACAGTATACAGCCTTGACGTACTCCTTTCCCAATTTGGAACCAGTTTGTTGTTCCATGTCAGTTCTAACTGTTGCTTCCTGACCTGCATACAGATTTCTCAGGAGGCAGGTAAGGTGGTCTGATATTCCTATCTCTTTCAGAATTTTCCACAGTTTATTGTTATCTACACAGTCAAAGCCTTTGGCACAGTCAGTAAAGCAGAAATAGAGTTTCAGCAGCAGCAGAGTTTTAGGGTTGGATAATTATTGGGGCTTTTTTGGTGGCTGAGACGGTGAAGATGCTGCCTGCAATGCAGGAGGTCCAGTTTTGATTCCTGAGTCAGGAAGATCCCCTGGAGGAGGGCATGGCACCCCACTCCAGTATCCTTGCCTGGAAAATCCCATGGACAGAGGAACCTGGTGGGCTACAGTCCATGCCGTTGAAAAGAGTTGGATATGACTGAGCAACTACGTGTTCATGCTTTGGTAATTATTGGGCTTCCCTGTTGGTGCAGATGGTAAAGAATCTGCCTGTAGTGGGTTCAATCCCTGGGTCAGGAAGATTCCCCTGGAGAAGGAAATGGCAACCCACTCCAGTATTCTTTTCTGGGGAATCCCATTGACAGAGGGAACCTGTTGGGATACAGTTCATGGGGTCGCAGAGTTGGACACGACTGAGCAGCTTTCACTTTTCACTTCACTTTGTTAATTATACTTTGTAGGAATTTGTTGATTTCATCTAAAATTTTCACTTTTATTGGCATAAATTTGTAATGTCTTCAGTTCTGTGGAATTTGTAGTGATGTCTCATTTCTGATTCTGGTTATTTGTGTTTTCTGGTTTTTTTTAGATTAGTATCACCAGAGTTTTATTAGATCTTTCAAAGAACCAACTTTTAGCTTTGTGTGTCCTTTTATACGTTTGTTTTCATTCATTGCTTTTTCCTTTGAGTTATTTTGCTAATTTTCATCATTTCTTTTCTAATATATGAATTAAAGGTCATATTATCTTTAGCTGTATCCTACAAATTATGTTATTGGCCATCTGCTAGGAGGTGACTCAAGGTCACAGGAGGGGCCTGTAGCTGGGAGGCCAGGCTGTGTGGGTCCATTCCTGTTTGTGCTTTGGGCAAGAAGCCTCATCTCCGAGCTCCTCTCCCACTGAGCGTGGGGACACAGTCACCACCGGGGAGGGGGCTCTATGGCCACCGTGCACTCGCTTGCTGCTCAGTCACTAAGTCATGTCTGACTCTTCGCGACCCCACGGACTGCAGCACGCCAGGCTCCTCTGTCCTCCCCTCTCTCCCTAAGTTTGCTCAGACTCATCCACTGAGTCGCTGATGCCATCCAACCTCCATCTTATGTCATCCTCTTCTCCTCTCGCCCTCAATCTTTCCCAGCATGAGGGTCTTTTCCAATGAGTTAGCTCTTTGCATTAAGTGGCCAAAGTATTGGAGCTTCAGCATCAGTCCTTCTAATGAATATTCAGGAGTGTTTTCCTTTAGGATTAACTGGTTTGATCTCCTTGCAGTCCAAGAGACTTTCAAGAGTCTTCTCCAACACCACAGTTCCAAAGCATCATATTCTTTGGCGCTCAGCCTTCTTTATGGTTCAACTTTCACATCCATACATGATTACTGGAAAAACCATGGCTTTGATTATACAGACCTTTGTCAGCAAAGTGATATCTCTGCTTTCCAGACGGTTTTTGGTTTACTTTGCTCAGATCCATCAGAGAAAGTACTGTTTATGGCAGCTGTAGGCTTAGAAATATATTTCTTAAATTACAAGACTTGGAAGTTGAAATGCCTCCTTGATCCATGGGCTGCAGGATGTTGTGTTACTCGGCAAGAAAACAGCATTCGTCTGGATGTCCATCCCCATCAGAGCTCGCGGGTGATCAGGCGCATTGTCCGTGGGAGGGGCTGTTCTGAAAGGAATCTTTTCTGAGCAGTGTGAGTCAGCAGGCAAGTCGCTCAGTGAGGTGCATGGATGTGCTGCCACTCGGGCTGTGCTGCTCCGTGTACGCAGCACAGGCAGGGAGTCGATGGAGCGCCATGCTTAGGGGTGTAGAGCTTCTGGAATGGTGAGCAAGCATTGACTTCAACCAGCTATTAAGCCGCTAACAAGGGAGTCAGTCTGAGCTTTGAAGCCCGGCATTGACTTCTCTGTAGCTACGAAAGTCCTGGATGGCATCTCCTTCTAATAGAGACTTTGTCTACACTGAAAACCTGTTGTTTAACTTAGCCACCCACATTAGTGATCTTGGCTGGCTCTTTCGGGTAACTTGTTGCAGCTTCTCTATCAGCACTTGGGGCTTCACCTTTACACTCTGATGTGCCAGAGACGGCATCTTTCCTTTGACCTTGGGAACCAACCCCGCCAGCTTCACACTTTCTGCAGCTTCCTCACCCCTCTTAGGTTCTCACAGAATTGAAGAGAGTTGGGGCCTTGCTCTGGCTTGGACTTTGGTTTCTGGAAATACTGTGGCTGGTTGGATCTTCCGTCCAGGCCACTCCGACTTTTTCCACAGCAGCAGGAAGCCTGTTCACTTTCTTATCATTGTGCATTCACTGGAGGAGCACGTCTTCATTTCCTTGAGGAACTACTTTTCCTTTGCATTTACAAGCTAGCTAACTGGTGCAGGAGGCCTAGCTTTTGGCCGTCCTAACCTTTGAAGAGCCTTCCTCACTAAGCTTTGTCATTTCTAGGTTGGGATTTAAAGTGAGATATGCAGCTCTTCCTTTGGCTTGAACACTGCGAGTCCACTGTAAGGTGACTAATTGGCCTAATTTCAGTATTGTTGTGTCTAGGGTGTAGAGAGGCTCAAGAAGAGGGAAGGAGTCATGGAACAGTTGGTCTGTGGAATAGTCAGAACAAGTATTTATCACTTAAGCTCATCATCTTATATTGGTGAGGTTCGTGGTACCCTAAAACAATTTGGGTAGTTGCACCAGATATCACTGATCAGGTAGAGCCATAATGAATATGACAACAATGAAAAAGTTTGAAATGTTGTGAGAATTACTAGACTGTGACACAGACACGAAGTGAGCAAATGCTGTTGGGAGCAGCAGGGCTGCTGGGGACTTTAGCATGTAAAAGCTGCAGTGTGCGCAAAGCGTGGCAAGGCCGCTGGCCTGGAGCCCAGCCCTGGGCTGGACGGCCCTCCCTGCCGGTCTCCGCCCGCCTCCAGCACAGGGCTGGGTTGGTCTCCATGCGTGGCACGTGCTGTCTTGAGGGTCCCTGCCTGACCACCTCCGGTTGGTAAAGCATGAACCCTGCAAAGCCTTCTCCCAGGAAAGCCCCATCTCTGGCAGTAGCCTGTCGGGTGTGGGGATAGGCGGGGCAGGTGGTAGGCTCAGCCGCCCCTGGTGCCCTTGGCATCGTGTGGTCTCGCCTGGTCCTCGCAGCGGCGTGGCGGTGTGGGCACTGGAGCTTCTGTTTCAGAAGAGGCCATGGGCAGCTCCAGGAGGGTGAGTGATGTGCCAGCTCCCGGGACTCCTCAGCACCGAGCACCAGGCTCAGTGGCTCGAGGCCTGGCTGCCCCTCTGCGGATCCCGCGTGGGATCCAAATGCATCAGCCTGATTGTTGAAGAGTTTTAAAGAGTACAGAATATCATATGTCAAGTTAACTGTGTCTTTCTCTTCTGTTTTTCTCCTGTTTCCAAGATTGTTGAAGGTGAGTGGTCTCCCTCCTTGCTTGGGTTTGGGTGAGGGCAGCGCTGCAGGCCCGCCTGCTCTGTGGGTGGGAACACCCCCTGGGGCAGCCCTGCCTGCTGCGGGGACTCACCCCTGGCCTGCTCGCAGCAGGGTTGGGGGCTCCTCCTGGGAAGACGGCTGGGAAGGCAGCTGGTCCCGAAAGGGATGGGGCTGAGAAGCCCTTCCCTGAACGAGGACTCACACCTTAGAGAGGAGGCGGCCGAGGAGGAATGGCCGGCGGCTGCGCCAGGACCATGCGGATAGCTGTGTGGTGAGCAGTGACGAGGAGGAGCTGGCCCGGGACAAGGACGTGTATGTGACCACCCACTCCCCCAGGAGTGCCAGGGAGGAGGCAGCCGCAGGCTTCAGGTACCAGGGGCCGTGCTGGGTGCAGGCTGTCTGCCAGGCAGCCTCTGGACACATGGGCGCTTGTCCTGGGAATGAGGATCCCTTCTTCCTCCAGTTTCCAGTGAAGAGGTTGGGCGGAGGCAGGGTGTTAGAAATACTGGCCCCTCGGCGAATGCTTCGACCCCTGGGCTCAGGAGGGGCTTGCTCCAGCATCTGGGTGGCGGGCGGGTCCCAGGCTGGGCTCCGCTGTTCCCCCTGTGACCTGACCAGGTACACCAGGCACTGCCAGGGTGTGTGTGAGTAGCTGGGGGTGAGCCCCAGCACCCCCACCTCCTGCAGCAGGAATGCCTGGAGGGGGATGGTGCTCGGCCAGCCCCTGCCCCAGACGGAGGCTGCAAGGGGGACTCCCGTTGTCTGCACTTTCTCTTGAGCGCTCTGCCCCCCTTTTTCTGGGGACCCCTGCACCATGGGACTGCCAGCCTCCCAAGTGCCTGGGCTGTGGCAGGCCGCAGGAGGCTCTTGTGAGGAGGGGGCATGGGCGGCTTAGATGGAGCCATGTAGCGTTAGGAGCTGACCGTCCGGCTTGCTTTCCTGACATGAGCTCTGTGCTTCTAGGCCCTCGGGCACCGTCAGCTGCCCCATCTGCATGGACGGGTACTCAGAGGTAAGCGGGCTTGGCTGCGTCTCCTTTGGTCCTGGTCTCCGGCTGCTCCAGGCAGGGGACGAGATGAGCACTTCTCGTGGGTGGGCTCTGACGCCCGTCTTGCAGTCATGCTGGGCCTGGCGCGTGGCTTGGCACACGTCTGTGAAGGGAGGACGTGCCATCTCTTTGGGCTGCACAGTCTCGCACTCTGGCCCCTTCGTTCCCTGTGCAAGTGCCAGTCCTGTGTGTTCCCCGCCCGGCCTCAGCAGAAGCTGCTAGTGTTTCCCATGGCCCTGGGCCTTCTGGCTCTGCCCCACTGTGTGCCTGGGGTTCCTCGAGCCCCAGGGCTTCAACTTGGGCTCTTGCTGCCCGAGATTGGCTCCTGCCTGTTCCTCAGCTTCAGAGACGCCGCCCAAACCTGCCTGAGCCTCAGAGGAGCATCCTCAGTACTTCAGACCCCCTGCATGCTTTCCCGCTGCAGCCCCCGGCCCCTCCCTGCTCATTCGTCACCTCAGGAACAGGCAGGCGTGGACGCTGGGGCTCCGGCTGCTCCGGTACAGGGCGTGACGTGAAGGCTGTTTGTTTTCCAGATTGTGCAGAATGGGCGTCTCATTGTTTCTACAGAGTGTGGCCACATCTTCTGTAGCCAGTGCCTCCGCGACTCCCTGAAGAATGCTAACACTTGCCCGACTTGCAGGAAAAAGATGAGCCACAAACGATACCACCCCATTTACATATGAGGTGCTGAGTGTGCTCGGGAGAGACAAGGGGCCGCACAGAGCCTGGCTGGGCTCTCTGTGCAGCCTTTCGCGGCTCATCTGCCTCCAGTTTCTTGAGCTCAAAAAGACTATTTCAGAATCGACGTCCACTATGTGAACTGTTCTCTTGTTTCCAGTCCCATCTTAGATCCTTTTGTTACCTCTAGTTGGATGCCGTGGAGCTGGAGCCAGGCCCTTCCCAGCTGGTCGACATCGCCTGGGTAGTCTGGTTCCACGGTAGGAGAGAGGGAGTCAGGCACGTTGGAAATAAGAGTCATGGTTCTAGCCTCTTTCAGAAGCTGCACGTTTGCCAAGAAGTTTTCCCCGTTTGGAGAGTTTGCCCCACCTTCCTCCTGGCGGTGTCATGGAGCACCAGCCCTGGCCAGAGAGCACGCAGGTCCGCCCAGCTCTCCTGGGCACGCTACCTCGTCCCAGGCGTCTGCCCACCGCAGTGACAAGCCACACACGGTCCATCCAGTCTGAGGATCCCAGATGCAAGCATGGCCCCGGAAAGACCAACCACTAGACTTTGTTTTCCATCCCCTGTGATTCAGAAGCCACCCATGATTCCGCCTACATCGATGTCAGAGGTTCCTGCAGACCACCAAGGCCTCGGCAGGGCAATCCCTAGTTTTCTAAGAACGAAATGTGCAATAAAGCCCGTTCTCCGCCTCCTTTCCAGCAGCCCAGGAGATGTAGCACACCCAGTGTCCTGGGAGGCCTCGTGCCACCTGCGGAGCGGTGCCTGGTCACCCCGTCCTGCTCACCGCCTGTTCTCAGGAGCTGGGCCCGCGCCAGAGCTCACTGGCGCAGGAGTCACAGTGGGGCAGGCATGTGGTCGGGTGTCCTCTTTTCTGATAAAATCATCCTGTGTTTACCATAGGCCCTCTGGTCCTCAGTTCCCACTGCCTAACGTCTACTCAAGCATAGACCCGGGCGGCGGTGGCAGTCACTGTGGCCTTATCAGCTGCCCACGTCCATCCTGTTGCCCAAGTCACAGCCACCTGTGATTCAAAGCGCGGCTCTCCAGACTCAAGCTGGATACCACCTCCCCCGCAACTGATGCTCGTTTTAGGAGCTGCTCTTGTGGCCTTTGGGCCTCTGTCCTTTCGGCTTCGACTGCTCCTTAGATTTTTCCTCCCCAGGGGCCCAGATAACACCCTTCTGCCCAACTCCAGGCGTGAGAGCCTCTGGTCCTCAAGGTGGCCTGGGCGTGGCTCCTGGGAGAGAAGCCCTGCAGAACCTGCCGCCTCCACCTCCACACCCTCCTTCCTCAGAGGGCTTCAGGCCAGACCCACAGCCTTCTGTGTGAAACAGCTTCAAGGGGAAAGGGGGCCTCCTCTGGCGTTGCTAGCAATAACTGACCTTCAGTTTTTCCTTCTGGAGGAGCAGGGACTCAGCACAGAATTCACTTTAAACAGGGCCGAAGGAGTGTCCCTTCTCTGTTAAAGGAAAATTCATGCTTCATTCTGACTTTGATAACTGGCTCACTTCCAGTTGGTTTGATAAAAGTACTATTTTCTCCTTACAGTCGAGGAAGGCAGGACATCATTCCTTGTCACCATGACGGGCACTGTCTGCCCTTGAAGTAGACACAGTGTCCTCATGGAGTTCCTTCTGGGCTTCATGGAAACTCCTTTTTTTTTTTTTTCTTTTTAATGTTGTAACAATACCCAGACTTCAGGAGCCAGGACAACTACACAGCCAAAATCTCTTACACTTTATGCTTAAGGACAGATGGTTGATCATAAAAGTTGTGTTCCTTCATACTAAACTGGGGGGAAATGTTTAGTTTCTACTATTCAGAAATTGCAAAATAGGAAAAGTTGATAGGGAAAAATCCCTTTCTCTCCCTCAGTGTACATAGTTCAGATCTTTCTTTGTTCTGTTTATCAACTTTATTCATGTTTGTCAGTCGGTTTTTGACTTCTCTGCTAGTGTTACAGGTGAAAATAAATCATTAACTTGAGCCAGGTACGTTTTTCGTGTGTTCATTTACTCATCGGGATCAATTTCACCTCTCATCCTGCACCCTTGCCCAAGGTACATGATTCCTGTCTGCCTCCAGCTTTGTGTATCTTGGGGCACATGTGTGGGAAGGTGGCTTGGTCATGTACCAGCTTAGAAGCCAGCGGGTAAGAGGGTTACTCTTGGGCGGAGCTGCAAGTCCAGACCCTGGAATCCCGTCGATCAGAATTTTAACTTCATCCCCTAAGAAGTGAGGTTGCCTGGGGGCTGTCTACTCCGTCTTGCTAGTGCCAGCTCAGGAGTAGAGCTCTGAGCAGCGTGGACTTGGTGCACCAAACACCATACGCAGTTTGTCCTCTGTGGGAAAGGGGCCCAGGAGGGTGTGGCGTGCCTGTTAGTGCCTTGGGAAAGCTGAAAAGACAGATGGGCCTGAGGTCTCCAGAGAAGGGATGGCAGAGCTGGCCGCCTGTGTGCCTCTCTCCATTCCTGTCTGGTGGTCCCGAGATGGAGCAGGCTTATGTGCTTGAGGCCTGGGGCTTGGGCACACGACTGGTGAGCTTCAGAGGCCTGCCTTTCACGGGAGACCACCAGAGACAAAAACTCAGTCGCGCAGTCTTGGTAGAGTGAGGAGGAACAGCTCCTGAGTGCCAAGCGCAGGCGCAGCGCCTTCCTGAGTACGGGCCCCCTGAGACCTGGGGCTGTGGCTGACCCCACACTTCCTGGGTGGCCACTGCAACCCAGCAGTGGTCCTGAAGCCAGGATCCAGGAGGCCTCCGTCCCCGGCAGGCCCCAGGAGGGGAGGAGCGTCCCGTGAGAGGGTTAACAGCAGCGGGGCCTGCAAAGCTGGCTACTGAAGGGGTTTATTTCTAGGCTTCTTTTGAAACTTAAGTTGTGTTTTAACTACATTTTTCTGTTGTTTGCACATAGTGGTTTTTGTACATTGTGTAAGCATCCTTGCCAAAGCTTTATTCTGGTAAGACTCTGGGTTATATTGAATCCTTTACATTCACAGCCATATCATCTTCAGTTCAGTTCAGTTGCTCAGTCATGTCCCAGCAGCACGCCAGGCTTCCCTGTCCAACACCAACTCCCAGAGTTCACTCAAACTCGTGTCCATCGAGTCGGTGATGCCATCCAGCCATCTTATCCTTGGTCGTCCCCTTCTCCTCCTGCCCCCAATCCCTCCCAGCATCGGAGTCTTTTCCAGTGAGTCAGCACTTCGCATGAGGTGGCCAAAGTACTGGAGTTTCAGCTTTAGCATCATTCCTTCCAAAGAACACCCAGGACTGATCTCCTTCCGAATGGACTGGTTGGATCTCCTTGCAGTCCAAGGGACTCTCAAGAGTCTTCTCCAACACCACAGTTCAAGAACATCAATAATTCGGTGCTCAGCCTTCTTCACAGTCCAACTTGTTCTAATTTTTGGAACATTATTTTTCTTGCTGGAATTCTAAGATAATTAGCAGGAAAGGAAGGTTCCTTTTCCAACCATGAGGTAAGAGTTTGTCTTTTGTTTCTGTTTTATTTGTCCACGATGGACGATGTCCTTATTGATCCTTTTTTTCTACTGGGGTATAGGATTTTTCCCCCTTGAGATCAGTTAATACTATGTTTCACATTGATTTTTCTCTCAGTGTATACCAGCTTTGCATTTCTTTAGTAAATCCACTTTGTTCATGATTTATTGACTTACATGTTTCTTTGTTTTGCCACTATTTGGTTTTGTTCAGTTGCTCAGTCCTGTCTGACTCTTTGTGACCCCATGGACTGCAGCAGGCCAGGCTTCCCTGTCCATCACCAACTCCGGGAGCTTGCTCAAACTCATGTCCATCTCATCCTTTGTCTCCTTTTCCTCCCACCTTCAATCTTTCAAAGCATCGGGGTCTTTTCCAATGAGTCAGTTCTTCGCATCAGGTGGCCGGAGTATCGGAGCTTCAGCTTCAGCATCAGTCCTTCCAATAAATATTCAGGACTGATCTCCTTTAGGATGGACTGGTTGGATCTCCTTGCAGTCCAAGGGACTCTCAAGAGTCTTCTCCAACACCACAGTCCAAAAGCATCTTCGATGCTCAGCCTTCTTTATGGTCCAACTCACATCCATACATGACTACTGGGAAAACCACAGCCTTGACTATTTGGACCTTGGTTTGCAAAGTGATGTCTCTGCTTTTTAATAAGCTATCTAGTTTGTCATAGCTTTTCTTCCAAGGAGCAAGTGTCTTTTAATTTCATGGCTGCAGTCACCATCTGTAGTGATTTTGGAGCCCAAGAAAATAGTCTTTCACTGTTCCCATCGTTTTCTCCGTTTTCTGTGAAGCGATGGGACCCGATGCCGTGATCTTCATTTTCTGAATGTTGAGCTTTAGGCCAACTTTTTCGCTCTCCTCTTTCACTTTCATCAAGAGCCTCTTTAGCTCCTCTTCACTTTCGGTGATAAGGGTGGTGTCGTGTGTATCTGAGGTGATTGATATTTCTCCCTGCAATCTTGATTCCAGCTTGTGCTTCTTCCAGCTCAGCATTTCGCATGATAAGTTAAATAAGCAGGGTGACAGTATACAGCCTTGACGTACTCCTTTCCCAATTTGGAAGCAGTCTATTGTTCCATGTCCAGTTCTAACTGTTGCTTCTTGACTTGCATACAGATTCTGTAGGAGGCAGGTAAGGTGGTCTGGTATTCCCATCTCTTTCAGAATTTTCCACAGCTTGTGATCCACAGAGTCAAAAAGCTCTAGTGTAGTCAGTGAGCCAGAAAGAAAATGCGGTTGCTCAGTTGTGTCTGACTCTTTGCAACCCTATGGACTACGGCCCACCAGGCTCTGTCCATGGGATTTTCCAGGCAAGAATACTGCAGTGGGTTGTCATTTCCTTCTCCAGGGGATCTTCTGGACCTAGGAATCAAACTCAGATCTTCTGTATTGTGGGCAGACTCTACTGGCTTCCCTGGTGGCTCAGCTGGTAAAGAATCTGCCTGCAATTCACGAGACCTGGGTTTGATCCCTGGGTTGGGAAGATCCGCTGGAGAAGGGCATGGCAACCCCCTCCAGTATTCTGGCCTGGAGAATTCCATGGACTACAGTCCATGGGGTCACAAAGAGTCGGACATGACTGAACAACGTCAGTGAAGCAGAAGTAGGTGTTTTTCTGGAATTCTCTTGCTTTTTCTATGATCCAAATGTTTGGTTTAGGGTTTTTAAAAATACATGTTCACAAGTTGCATCGACCTATCAAGGAAAGATTTTAAAATGCGGATTTTTTCCTTTCTGCCCGTGCTGTGTCTTAGTTGCAGAACGCGGCCTCTCGTTCCCTAACCAGCTATCGCACCTGCATTGGGAGCCTGGAGTCTTAAACACTGGGCTGCAAGTGGAGACCCGATTTTTTTTAATGTTTCAGAATTATTCGTGTTTAAAATCAGTTTCAGGTTTCTACGAATTGTGTATTTCATCTTTTTGTAAGATTTTGGTATAAAGTTCAAAATCATCTTTTGTAAGCTAATTAGTTTCTGCAGTACCTTTTTATCATTAATACTAATTTATGCTTTCCCTTTATTTTTATTAAGTTTTCTTAGAGATTTGTCAGTTCCACATTTATGTTAATTCCAGTACCCACAGTTTTTGTGGATCTAATTCTGAGGCCTTTTATTCCTGCTGGCTCTAATAGTGACATCCTTCTCGGTATGTTTTGTGAACTTTTTTCTTCTTACATTGAACCCATTTAACTTGGTGTACTATCAGAAAATTCTTTGAGTTCTGGATTGAAGGTAGATTCTTCCAGAAAGTATTAATCCTTGCTTTTTTTGTTTTTAATCCCTTTTTTCTTTTTCTTTTTGTATTGAAAGATAATTGCTTTACAGAATTTTGTTGTTTTCTGTCAAACCTCAACATGAATCAGCCATAGGTGTGTGTGTGTGTGTGTATATGTATCTCCCCTTCCCTTTGAACCTCCCTCCCTGTTTTTAACCCTTGCTTTTATGAAATGTTTAAGGTTGTTACCAACTCAAGGCTACTGTGTTTATTTGCCTTTTATACTGTGAAATATGGACTTCCTAGGTGGCACTAGTGGTTTAAAAAAAAAAAAGCCTGCCAATGCAGAAGTCAAGAGATGCCCGTTTGATTGCTGGGTCTGGAAGATCCCCTGGGGAAAGCCATGGCAACGCACTCCAGTATTCTTTGCTGGAGAATCCATGGACAGTGGAGCCTGGCAGGCTACAGTCCATTGGGGTTGCACAGAGTCAGACACGACTGAAACAACTTAGCATGCACTATGAAACAGAATACAAAAAGCATACCTTAGACTTTCCCGCTAGTCCAGTGGTTAAGAATCCGCTTGCCAGTGGAAGGGACCCAGGTTCAATCGCTGGTTTGGGAAGCTTCCACATGCTGGGGAGCAGCAAAGTCCGTGGGCCTCAACTGCTGAGCCTGCTCTCCACAGCAAGAGAAGCCACTGCAATGAGAAGGCCCCGCACTGCAGCCAGAGACGGCTGTTGGCCACAACTAGAGAAAGTTCACACGCAGCGACACAGACGCAGTGCAGCCACAGGTAAACTTAAAAAGCTCCAAAACCATGTTTCATGGAATTACTTCCAAAGTACAGTTTAGTGATTTAACCATAAAGCAAATGTTCATGAGACAACCAACTGCAGCTATTAATCAACACCGTAGAAGCCCCTTCCTGTCCTCTCTCCCAGTCAGTTTTTGTAATGTTGAGTTTCAAGCCAGCCTTTTCACTCTTTCACCTTCATCGAGACTGTTCAGTTCCTCTTTGCTTTCTGCCATTAGAGTGGTATCATAGGCATATCTGAGGTTGTTGATATTTCTCCCAGCAATCTTGATTTTCAGATTGTGATTCACCCAGTCTGGCGTTTTGCATGACGTACTCTGCGTATATTGTAAATAAACGGAGTGACAATATGCAGCCTTGACATACTCCTTTCCCAGTTTTGAACCAGTTCTTTGTTCCATGTTTGGTTCTAACTGTTGCTTTTTGATCTGTTCAGAGGGATATTCATAGCTATAAATTTCTACATTGCAAGATCAATAATTAATTGAATGCCTTAAGGAACTAGAAAAAGAACAAGCTAAACCTAAAGCTGGCAGATGGAAAGCATTAGAAGAGAATGAAGCAGAGGTAGGAGATTGAGACTAGAAAACAAGAGAAGAAAGAGCAGACAGTAAAAGTTGAGCAAGGCCCTACCCACCAGAGCAAGAGCCAGTTTTTCCCACAGCCAGTCCCTCCCATCAGAAAGGCTACAAAAGCCTCTTAGCCTCGTCTGTCAGAGGGCAGACAGAAGAAGAAGCACAATCCCACAGTGACTGAAACAAAAACCATATTACAGAACATTAATCAAGATGAAAGTTATGTCCCAGATGAAGGCACAGGATAAAATCCCAGGAAAACAACTAAATGAGGTGGAGACAGGCAATGTTCTGGAAAACAAATTCAGGATAATGATAGTGAAGATGATCCAGGATCTTGGGAAAAACTGGAGAAGATGCGAGAAATGTTTAACAAAGACCTAGGAGAACTAAAGATCAGAGACGATGATACACTGGAAGGAACCAATAGAATAACAGGTGTAAGAACTACCCGGAGGACAGAACGGTGGAAATCACTGCCACAGAACAGAATATAGAAACAAGAATGAAAAGAAAGGGAAGACAGCCTGAGAGACCGCTGGGACAACAGTGAGCACACCAACATGTGCCTCTTGGGGCCCCAGGAGGAGAAGAAAGGGATCCTGAGAAATCATCTGAAGAGAGAATGGCTGAAAACTCCCCAAACATGGGAAAGGAGATAATCAGCCAAGTCCAGGAAGCACAGAGTCCCAGGCAAGATAAACCCAAGGAGGAACACACCAACACATAGCAATCAAAAGGGATGAAAGGGAAGAACGTAAAAGCAAGAATACTCTGCCGGCAAGACTCCTTCCAATTTGATGGAGAAATCAAAAGCTCTCCAGAGAAGCAAAAGGTGACAGAGTTGAGCACCACCAAACCAACTTTACAACAAATGGCTAAACTAACTTTTCTAGGCAGGAAGCACGTGAGAAGGAAAAGACCTACAGAAAATAACCCCCAAACAAGTAAGAAAACGGTAATAGGATCATACATATTGATAATTACCTTAAATGCAAATGGATTAAATGCACCAACCAAAAGACAGATGGCCATGTGGATGAAAACGTGCCATGTGCACTTCCACTTATCACATCATTCTGCTTGACCCCCAGATTGTATGTAGCTAGTTTATATTGTTAGGTTAATCTTGTTCCCATGATAGCTTGCAGTTGTAATTATCTTTTATTTTTTGTCTGGCTATTGATTGTGAAAACTGATAAACATCTTTACATCTTTTACTATTGTGATTCTGTAACTATTACTCAATACCATTGTATCATGATTGGTCAACAGAAAATAACAGAATTCTGTGTCACTGAAACTACCAGTTAATAGGAAAACTTGTAACCATTTTTTAAAATCCAAATGGGTATCAGAATGATCTTGCAATTTCAGAACAATACAAATGCTCAAGTATTGCTTTTTTTCCTCCAGAGCTCCAGATGTTTCTGATGAGCAGTCGTGTTTAAAAGCAACTGTACTATATGATGATCCTTGATCTGGTTTCACTTTTTCACATTCAGTGTTCCCATTCCATTTAGTTTATGTTTTCTAATTTCTCCATCTGTTTTTTTCCCCCTCAAGTCTTTATCAAGTGTAGTAGAAAAGCTTTTGTATACATCTATAAAAATAGTGTGTATAATATATATGTTTTAGAAAACTTACCAACTTTTGCCTAACTAAAAAATTTATGACATTTTGATTCCACTTGTTTGACTTAGTATAAATAGAGTCCTAGATTTCTAGTTAAGAAAAATAGATATGCAACAGAAGTTTCACTATATTATACAGGGAACTATAGTTGATTATCTTGTAATAACCTATACTATATTTT
>SJYV01012380.1:0-11156 GCA_006410875.1 Neotragus pygmaeus | reverse complement strand
CCAAACATGGGAAAGGAGATAATCAGCCAAGTCCAGGAAGCACAGAGTCCCAGGCAAGATAAACCCAAGGAGGAACACACCAACACATAGCAATCAAAAGGGATGAAAGGGAAGAACGTAAAAGCAAGAATACTCTGCCGGCAAGACTCCTTCCAATTTGATGGAGAAATCAAAAGCTCTCCAGAGAAGCAAAAGGTGACAGAGTTGAGCACCACCAAACCAACTTTACAACAAATGGCTAAACTAACTTTTCTAGGCAGGAAGCACGTGAGAAGGAAAAGACCTACAGAAAATAACCCCCAAACAAGTAAGAAAACGGTAATAGGATCATACATATTGATAATTACCTTAAATGCAAATGGATTAAATGCACCAACCAAAAGACAGATGGCCATGTGGATGAAAACGTGCCATGTGCACTTCCACTTATCACATCATTCTGCTTGACCCCCAGATTGTATGTAGCTAGTTTATATTGTTAGGTTAATCTTGTTCCCATGATAGCTTGCAGTTGTAATTATCTTTTATTTTTTGTCTGGCTATTGATTGTGAAAACTGATAAACATCTTTACATCTTTTACTATTGTGATTCTGTAACTATTACTCAATACCATTGTATCATGATTGGTCAACAGAAAATAACAGAATTCTGTGTCACTGAAACTACCAGTTAATAGGAAAACTTGTAGCCATTTTTTAAAATCCAAATGGGTATCAGAATGATCTTGCAATTTCAGAAAAATACAAATGCTCAAGTATTGCTTTTTTTCCTCCAGAGCTCCAGATGTTTCTGATGAGCAGTCGTGTTTAAAAGCAACTGTACTATATGATGATCCTTGATCTGGTTTCACTTTTTCACATTCAGTGTTCCCATTCCATTTAGTTTATGTTTTCTAATTTCTCCATCTGTTTTTTTCCCCCTCAAGTCTTTATCAAGTGTAGTAGAAAAGCTTTTGTATACATCTATAAAAATAGTGTGTATAATATATATGTTTTAGAAAACTTACCAACTTTTGCCTAACTAAAAAATTTATGACATTTTGATTCCACTTGTTTGACTTAGTATAAATAGAGTCCTAGATTTCTAGTTAAGAAAAATAGATATGCAACAGAAGTTTCACTATATTATACAGGGAACTATAGTTGATTATCTTGTAATAACCTATACTATATTTTCTATTATCTGAAAAATAATGTGTGTATATGTACAAGTGAATCACCTTTCTGTGCACCTGAAGTGTAAAGTCAACTATACTTCAATAAAATGTATATTAGGCAAAAATAATAATAAAAACAAAGTAAAAAATAAACCTTCAGCTAGGTGGATGCAAAAGTAATTGCAGTTTTGCATTGTTGGGCTTTGCTGTTTGATACTGGAATACATTCTTAAATGTGGTTATGTTATCAGTTCAGTTCAGTCACCCAGTCTTGTCCGACTACATCATTTTAATGTACATTTGTCGCTTTATGTTTTTTTGCTAATGACATTACTTTTATATTTTATATTTATCTTAGACTAGGAAAATGATATTAGACAAAAAGCAAATTTGAGTGATTTTCTTATTCAAGTTCAAAATGGGTCTAAAGCAGCGGAGACAGTTTGTGACATCGATGCATTTGGCCTTGAAACTGCTAACCTACAGCGCACTGCTGTTTCAAGTTTTGCAAAGAAAAAAAGCCTTAAAGACAAGGCACGCAGTTTTGTTGTCGGCCATCAGACGCTGACAGTGCCCTGCTGAGGGGATTATGGAAGCTGATCCTCTTACAGCCACGTGAGAAGTTGCCAAAGAACTCAACACCAACCACTGTATGGTGATCGGGCACTGGAAGCAAATTGCAAGGTGACAAAGCTTGGTAAGTGGGTGCCTCATGAGGTACTGAAAATTTAAAAAATCATCGTTTCAAAGTGTTGTCTTCTCTTACTCTGCACAATAACAACGAGCCATTTCTTGATTGGATTGTGATGTGCGACGAAAAGAAGTGGATTGTATATGACAACTGCTGATGACCAGCTCAGTGGTTGGACGGAGAAGAGGCTCCAAAGCACGCTTTCTGAAGCCAAACTGGCACCCAAAAACGGTGATCACTGTTTGGTGGGCTGCTGCCCGACTGATCCACTACAGCTTTCTGAATCCTGGCAAAACCATTCCATCTGAGAGGTACAGATGTAATGTACCTCAGCAAGTGCTGTGATCTCGGCAAATCTATGAGATCCACCGAAACTGCCTCCCTTGTAGCCAGCAGTGATCAGCAGAATGGGCCCAATTATCCACCACAACAGTGCCCGACTTCACGTCACACAACCAGTGCTTCAAAAATTGAACGAAGTGGGCTGTGAAGTTTTGTCTTATCCACCATATTCGCCTGATCTTTTGCTAACATACTACCACCACTTCAAGCACCTTAACAACTTTCTGCACTGAAAATGCTTTCACAACCAGCAGGAGGCAGAAAATGCTTTCCAAGAGTTCTCTGAATCCCAAAGCATGGGTTTTCATGCTACAGGAATAAACAGACTGATTTCTTGTTGGCAAAAATGTTGATTATAATGGTACCTATTTATAATGATTTAAAATTCATGGTCTGAAACCATAATTACTTTTTCACCAACCTATAGATTGACTTAAGAGCAAGAGAGAAGACTCAAACTGCTTAAAACAATGAAAGAGAGGATACTACTGAACTTTACAGTAATACAGAGGATTATAAGATTATGAACACCTTCATCCCAACAAACTGGATAATGTTGATGACATGGGCAAACTCCTAGGAACACAAAGTTACACGTAGAGTTTCCTAAATAATACACAATACATACAATTACAATATGAATTTAGCAAAGTTGTGGGATACAAATTCACAAATCAATTGTATTTCTATACCCTATCAGTTAATAATCTGAAAGGGAAAGTTAAGTTTCCCATAGCATCAAAAAAGAATAAAACACTTAAGAATAAATTTAACCAAGTAGGTATAAAATTTGTACACTGAGACTTTACTATAACAACACCACAGAACATTGCTGAAAGAAACATTTAAATAAATAGACATCCCACGCTGGTGGGTTCGGAGACAGTATTGTTAAGTTGGCAATACTACCCAAAACAATATAATACAGAATCAGTGCAGTCCTTACCAAACCCAATGGCAGTCTTTATAGAAACCTATGGAATTCTAAAGGACTGAGGACAGATAAAATAATCTTGAAATAGAAGAATTTGGAAGACTCACTTCCCAATTTGAAAACATTATAAAAGTACAGAAATCAAAACCATGTGGTGCTGTCTTTCGGACACAGACATAGAGACCGATGGAGTGAGACTGAGCCCAGCAATAGATCCTCATTTCAGTGGCCAAGTGACTTTCATAAGGGTTTCAAGATCATGCAATGGAGGAGAAAGTTCTCTCTGATAAACGGTGCTTGGAAAATTGTATATTCTCATGCATAAGAATTGGAGTAGGAAATGGCCACCCACTCCAGTGTTCTTGCCTGGAAAGTTCCCTGAACAGAGGAGCCTGGTGGGCTACAGTCCATGGGATTGCAAAGACTTGGACATGACTGAAGGACTGAACATGTGTAAACAATGAAGCTGGGTCTTTAAACTATAAGTAAAAATTTATTTAAAAATGGACCAAATACCTGGATTGAAGAACTAAAACTATAAAAACTCTTAGAAAACATAAATGCAAATATTCATGAGTTTGGATCTGGCGAAGCTTTCTCGTATACAACTTCAAAAAGAGGCAACTAAAGGAAAAATAAATTAGACTTCATTAAAATTTAAAACTTGTGCATCAAAGGATACTATTAGGAGATTGAAAACACAACCTACAGAACAAGAGGAAATATTTGGAATTCATCTATCTGATTGGGGTCAAATAATCAGAATATATAAAGTGTTCCTACAACTCAATAAGAACAAAAAATCAGCCTAATTCAAAAACTGGTAAAGGACTAAAATAGATATTTCTCCAAAGAAGACATACAAATAACCAATAAGCCCATGAGCTCAAAGTCATTAGTCATGAGTAAAATGTTCATCAAAACTACACATAACGCTTCACACCCATTAGAGGGCTATTTTCAAAAATACAGAAAAGTGTGGTGAGGATGAGCAGAAATTGCAACCCTTGTGCATAGCTGCTAGAAATATAAAGTTATAAAGCTGATCTAGAAAACAGTTTGCTGGTTCCTGAAAAAGTTACATATAGAATTACTGTATGATACAAAATTTTCACTCCTAGATTAATACCCAAAGGAATTGAAAATGGACTAAGATATTTGTATATCAGTGTTCATAGCAACATTATTCACAGCCAAAAGGTAGAAAGAACCTAAATATCCATCCACATATAAATGGATAAAGTGTGGTATATCCACGCAATGGAATAGTATTCAGCCTGAGGAAAGAATGAAATTCAGATGCATACTTTCGACATGGACTAATGATAATATCATGCTAAATGAAAGAAGCTACACGTAAAACTACTATGATTCCACTTACATGATGTACTTACAATAGACAAATTCATAGATGCAGAAAGTAGAGGTTAACATGGCCTTGGGATATTCACTGGGTACAGTTTATGTTTGAGATGGTGAAACATTCTGGAAAAGGATTGTTCAGTCGCTCAGTTGTCTCTGACTCTTTGCAACCTGATGAACCGCAGCACGCCATGCCTAACTGTCCATCACCAACTCCCGGAGTCCACCCAAACCCATATCCATTGAGTCAGTGATGCCATCCAACCATCTCATCCTCTGTTGTCCCCTTCTCCTCCTGCCCTCAATCTTTCCCAGCATCAGGGTATTTTCTGATGAGTCAGCTCTTCTCATTAGGTGGCCAAAGTATTGGAGTTTCAGCTTCAACATCAGTCCTACCCAGGACTGATCTCTTTTAGGATGGACTGGTTGGATCTCCTTGCAGTCCAAGGGACTCTCAAGAGTCTTCAACACCACAGTTCAAAAACATCAATTCTTTAGCCTCAGCTTTCTTTATGGTCCAACTCACATCTACACATGACTATTGGAAAAACCTAGCTTTGACTGGACCGGACCTTTGTTGGCAAAGTAATGTCTTTGGTTTTTAATATGCTATCTAGGTTGGTCATAGATTTTCATCCAAGGAGCAAACGTCTTTTAATTTCATGGCTGCAGTCACCATCTGCAGTGATTTTGGAGCCCAGAAAAATAAAGTCAGTCACCTTTTCCACTGTTTCTCCATCTATTTGCAATGAAGTGATGGGACCAGTCTGTTGTTCCATGTCCAGTTCTAACTGTTGCTTCCTGACCTACATACAGATTTCTCAAGAGACAGGTCAGGTGGTCTTGTATTCCCATCTCTTTCAGAATTTTCCACAGTTTATTGTGATCCACACAGACAAAGGCTTTGGCATACTCAATTAAGCAGAAATAGATGTTTTTCTGGAACTCTCTTGCTTTTTCCATGATCCAGCAGATGTTGGCAATTTGATCTCTGGTTCCTCTGCCTTTTCTAAAACCAGCTTGACCATCTGGAAGTTCACAGTTCACGTATTGCNAAGGGTGGTGTCATCTGCATATCTGAGGTTATTGATATTTCTCCCGGCAGTCTTGATTCCAGCTTGTGTTTCTTCCAGTCCAGCGTTTCTCATGATATACTCTGCATATAAGTTAAGTAAGCAGGGTGACAATATATTCCTTTTCCTAGTTGGAACCAGTCTGTTGTTCCATGTCCAGTTCTAACTGTTGCTTCCTGACCTGCATACAGATTTTTCAAGAATTTTCCACAGTTTATTGTGATCCACACAGTCAAAGGCTTTGGCATAGTCAATAAAGCAGAAATAGATGTTTTTCTGGAACTCTCTTGCTTTTTCCATAATCCAGCAGATGTTGGCAATTTGATCTCTGGTTTCTCTGCCTTTTCTGAAACCAGCTTGAACATCAGGAAGTTCACGGTTCACATATTGCTGAAGCCTGGCTTGGAGAATTTTGAGCATTACTAGCATGTGAGATGAGTGCAATTGTGCGGTAGTTTGAGCATTCTTTGGCATTGCCTTTCTTTGGGATTGGAATGAAAACTGACCTTTTCCAGTCCTGTGGCCACTGCTGAGTTTTCCAAATTTGCTGGCATATTGACCCCCAAATGCCTACTCTCCAGGGTGTATATGTGTGTGTGTGTAAAATATCACCGTGCTATACAGCAGACATTAACTCAACACTGTAAAGCAACTATATTTCAATAAATTTAAAAAATTTTACTGGGTGACTCAAGAGTACCCACACCAAACAAAACTGTAGCAAAATGTATAGCCTTATAGCCTCCGCCCACGAATAGCTTGCTTCTGTCTGTTAACAAACTATGGACCTAGTTGCGGACACTCTTTATGACATATGGGAAACGATGCTTCTATATCCACCTGTCTCGGTGGCTCCCAACTTTCTCACTCTTGTCATTTTGCAAACAGCAGCCTGACAAATGTTTCTGTTCCTTTAACTTTTCTAAAGGCACAATTCACACTCTTTACACAAAACTTGGCAAAGATGGCAAAGTAAAACGTCAGTCTAGTCTCAGTTTTCACCCCCTCCCAAAGACAACCCTTGGGATTTAGTTTCCTCCCAGAGCTGCGGTCAGACTTCAGAACCGGGCTAACTGCATTCTTCTATGATGGGAATTCCACAGACAAGGAACCTGCCAGATAGCTCGATAATCACGTTCACCCTTAAAGAAGTGTGCATTTCAGTGGTTTCGGTCTGAGAGGTGCACCCCTGCTGCCTCAGCGTCCGGGTCCACACACTGAGCCTCAGGCCTGGCCCAGGATGCGCTTCCCACGTGAACAGCGCCCTCCATGTCCGAGCAGCCTGACGCCAGCTTTACTGCACCGTATTAGCTTAAATTTCCGCTTGAAGCAGCGTACCATTTCCCTCTTTGCCAGGACAGCACTGGCTTGGCGCCCACTCGGATCTGCCCCGCCCAGCGTAAACCCCGCCAAGGCCTGGAAGACAGCAAGGGAACAGGCAATAGCCTCAGGTCCTCCGAGTGGCGCATGCGCGGCAGGCGCAGCCCGAGCCAGAGCGGCGCGAGATGACCTGCGCGCATGCGCCCGGGAGCGTCCATTTCGCGCCAACTCCCCTGGCCGATGGTCCCGCCCATGGCGGGGGCGGAGCCAGGGTGCGGCGCGAAAATCCGCGGGAAGCGCGGCTCCATTTCCGCCCGCCGGCCCATCACTGTTCTGCTGCTCCTGATCCCGCCGCTCCCGCAATGGCGCAGCGCCGTCTCACCGACTTCTTTGCGCGCCGCCGTCCCGGGGTCAGCGCCACGCTGCCGCGCGCCAAGCCGGCGTGGCGCACTCCGAGCCCCGCCAAGTCCGCGCCTTGCGCCGCGGCTCCGGTTCCTGGCAGCAGCCGCAAGCGCGCCCGCCCGCCTGCCGAGCCCACGCGCGACGAGCGTGTGCCGCCCGCGCGCAAGAGGCTGAGGCTGCTGGCTGACGCGGTGAGAGCGCGGGGTGCGGAGGGGAGGGGGAAACTGAGGCTGGGGTGACGGACGGACGGGAGGGAACCCGTGGAGAGGGGTTTGGTGCCGGGCGGGGAGGAGGCGGGGCTGCTGGAGAGACCTGCCCTGGAGGAGGACACCGACAGGTGGCCTGGAAGCCCGGGGTGAACCTAGATCCACCCCAGTGGGAGGAGGGGCTGGGCCAGGTCACGTGCACCTGGTATGCGGGGTCCTCCCTTCCCGAGCACGTCCGAGACGGCGGCGATGCCGGGTCTGACCGATGTTGGAAGAGGGCCAGCGGGCTGGTTAACACTAGGCTCGTCTGCAAGACTGGGCGAGGGGTCGGGTCTGGATGACTCGACCTGGCTGTGAGTGGGCGTCTCCTGGTTAACCGAGGGGACTGGAGAGACGCTTTCTGGGAGACGGTGCACCCCAGGGTCTTGTGGTTTCATCACCTTTGGGGTCCTTCCCATAGGTCTCTGGCACCAGTTCCCCGGCTGCCCCTGGCTCCCCAGAGCACCCTTCTCCCCAGAGCAAGGAGATAAAGAAGGCTGCCCGCTCAGTTGGTGGGCAACCCTGCCTGGCAGCCCAGGAGAACAAGGTGAGGAGGCTGGACTGAGGGCAGGGTAGGTGGACTGGAGTCGGGTGACAGGTGGGCTGATGCACCCTGTATCCACAGGTCCCTTCAAAGGTCACCCTATCTGAGCTCAAGTCGTGCCTGCAGCGGGCACAGGAGCTGGGGGCACGGGTCCAGGAGCTGAAAGCAAGTGCACAGAAGGATGCTGGGGAACCCAGCGCTCCAGAGGATGAGGGACGCCTGCAGGGGCCATGGTGAGTCCTGGGTGGCTAGGCACCCCAGGAAAGGGTAAGTTGATGGGAGGCCTGATGAAGCTGGTCTGAGCTGGGTGTAAGGATTGCTCCTTACAAGAGGGTCAGCATAGTCCACAGGTCTCAGTCTCTGTCTGGGAGAGGGGCCAGTTACTGGGTACCTTTTGCCTGGCTGCATGTCTGTCTCCCACCCCCAGGTCACATGGTTATCATATGCCTCTTAGAGGCAAGGAAGCCAGGGCTGGAGGTGGTCGCGGACCTCTCTGGGTGACAGCTGGGTTTTAAGCCAGCTTCCCTGGTGGCTCAGAGGTTAAAGTGTCTGCCTGCAATGCGGGAGACCCATGTTTGATCCCTGGATCGGGAAGATCCCCTGGAGAAGGAAATGGTAACCCACTCCAATATTCTTGCCTGGAGAATCCCATGGACAGAGAAGCCTGGTAGGCTTCAGTCCATGGGGTCACAAAGAGTCCGACACGACTGAGCGACTTCACTTTCACTTTGTCTCTGTCCCTCCCTCGTGCCAGGGAGGCATGTTGGGGCTTTGTAAACTGGAGTATAGTGTATCCTGGGGCAGCTCTGGTATCTCCCCCGCCACTCTGCCCACCGTTGAGCGCTGGAGGGGGTGGGTCTGGTGCTTCTCTCACAACCCTGCTCCCTTCCTGGCAGTGGAGAGCAGATGCCAGCCTACCAGCGCTTCCATGCCCTGGCCCAGCCGGGGCCCCCGGGCCTTGTGCTGCCCTACAAGTACCAGGTGCTGGCCGAGATGTTCCGCAGCATGGACACCATCGTGGGCATGCTCTACAACCGCTCCGAGACCGTGACCTTCGCTAAAGTCAAGCAGGGTGTCCAGGACATGATGCGGAGGTGAGTGGGGTGGGCCAGGGCCTCGTCTTGCCCGTGAAGCCTGTGTGCCCTCTTGCCCCGGCTTTCTCACCCCTGCACCCTCTTCCCACAGACGCTTTGAGGAGCGCAATGTGGGCCAGATCAAAACCGTGTACCCCGGCTCGTACCAGTTCCGCCAGGAGCGCTTCGTCCCCACTTTCAAAGATGGCATCAAAAGGTCCGATTACCAGCTCACCATCGAGCCGCTGCTGGATCAGCGTGAGTGTACCAGGCCTCGGGTTCCTGCCTGGGACGCTGCCTGGTTTGAGCATGGGTGTGAGGTGGCAGGCACTGGGCCTCATCTGAGACCCACGGGTGACTGGGTAGGCCTGGCCCCGGGGCTCAGGCCCTGACTCTTCCTGCAGAGGCTGGCAGTGTGACCCCCCAGCTCACGGCGTCGCGCCTGCTGCAGCGGCGCCAAGTCTTCAGCCAGAACCTGGTGGCCCGAGTCCGGGAGCATCACAGGGTGAGCAGGTGCCCCAGCTTCAGTGCTTAGTTGTCCCTGCTGTTGCGGTCCCATCGGATCCACAGGAAATGGGCTCCTCCCAAGGCTGAATCTAGAGTTTTTCTAACTGCTCTCCTTGGCCGTCTCCTACACGTGGGTGGCTGTAGGGCTGGGCAAACTGGGAACTCGGGGTTGCAGCCTCTGGCCCCCAGAGGCTTGGAAAGAGTCCCGTAGGTGATTCTGGGTGCTCTTTGCTTTGCCCCCAGCCCAGCTGAGCCCCTGCGGCTCAGAGGTGAAGTAACTTGCCCATTGCTCAGCTGGGACAGGAAATGGGCAGATGTGCCCAGGGTCACCGGGTGCCCCCCTTCTCACGTAGGCCTTCCTGGCCTCCCTGAACCCCCCTATGGAAGTGCCAGAGGACCAGCTGACACGCTGGCACCCCCGCTTCAATGTGGACGGGGTGCCTGACGTTGAACCAGCCGAGCTGCCCCAACCGCCTGCTGTGGAGAAGCTGACCACCGCCCAGGAAGTCCTGGCCCGTGCCCGCAGCCTTATGTCACCCAGGGTAAGGTTGGAGTGGAACGGCCTGGCCCCATGTTGGTGTCCGACAGGCTCCCCCTTTGGCCACGGGCCTCAGCATGGGTGGACATGCCCTTCCTGCTGTGGGGCACCACCCACCAGCAGGCACTGCCCTGGGCAGGTGAGCATGGGCCATGGATGTGCTGGAATGAACCTGGGCTGGGTACAGGGATCCTGGGGGTTCCCCTGCAGCTGGACTGGGGAGGCTTCTCCTGACCTCTCCCTTCTTACCTGTGCCAGATGGAGAAGGCCCTGAGTGACCTGGCCCAGCGCACAGCCGAGCCTAGCAGCCCCAGGTCCCCCAACCTGGCACAGCCAGCCACTCCACCTGCTGCCCCACCTTCTGCCCTGAAGGGGGTGTCCCAGGCCCTGCTGGAGCGAGTGAGTGTTCATCGTCTCCATGGTGGAGGGGGGGCGGGGTTGTCTAAGAGAGAGACAGGCCCCTGAGCACTCATGCCCACCACAGATCCGGGCCAAGGAGGCGCAGAAACAGCTGGCACAGATGACACGGCGCCCAGAGCAGGAGCAGCGGCTGCAGCGGCTTGAGCGGCTGCCCGAGCTGGCTCGGGTGCTGCGTGGCGTGTTTGTGTCAGAGCGCAAGCCAGCGCTAACCATGGAGGTGGCCTGTGCCAGGATGGTGGGCAGCTACCGAGCAGCCATGAGCCCCGGTGAGTGCAGAGTGAGGGTGGGCACCATACCCTTGGGATCACCCACCTCCTGAGACCCCACAGGACTTGCCTGTTCTCTCAAGGCAGGGCAGCCCCTGGTGGGGTCTCCTTGGGAGTGCGAGCTGCTGGGCGAGGTTGCGAGGTCACTGCTGCGTCTTTTCCTGTCTTGTTTTGGGAGGCTCGACAGGGTCCTGGTGCCCAGCCTCACACTCCCCTCTCTCTGCAGGGGAGATGGAGAAGCACCTGCAACTCCTCTCTGAGCTGCTGCCTGATTGGCTCAGC
>SJYV01012376.1:0-17552 GCA_006410875.1 Neotragus pygmaeus | reverse complement strand
AAAAAAAAAAAAAAGGAAAGTGTTGTACGGAATATATATAAATGACTGCCTGTAATTCATGACACAGTGACTACAACAGGCTTGTAGCCAGCGCTTCCTGAGCGTACAGGAAGTTTCCTGATCTGCTGTGAATGAGACCACACGGCAGGTAAGGCCAGAGAATTACCCCATTTCACCTCTATCCTGACTCATGGGAAGCCTGCAGAGAAGCAGGGTCTCAGTGAAGCCACCCTTGCTAACAAATTCGAGTGGACCTGGGTCTGCTGCCAGGCCTGGACGTCCAACGTCAAGGCATCAACTCCCACCCTGCCTCAAGTCAGATGATGGCTAGGCAGGTGCCTGAGTTTTTCCCCACTGTCTCTTGCTAAGTGACATGACCAAGGCCTGCTTGGCAACCCTTCATGAATTCCGCAAAACAAACAGAACAAATAAGTCAATTTTCTGTCAAACAATGGTGGTGACACATTCACAAGTGAAAGAAGTAGAAGGCTAAGTATTCATTTGGGTCTTTAACAGACATTTTTTTCTCTTAGCATCAGGAGCACAAAGAGATTGGGATGTATATAGGAAAGGGTACAATGGTGGTGCTATTTTTGAAAGCAAAAGGCCTGCCTACTGCTGTAAAACCTCTCTTATCAATCTTCTCCTGGGTATGTGAGCTCACATTAGAGTATTTCTATCAGACGATGGATTCTACTGACCAGAAGTCCTGGTAAAAAACGAGGAGAAACACTCTAGAAGTACTACATGCAGGGTTATTATATTAATAATGAGTGCAGGACTGACAGTTACTGACAAACCAACATGAGAATTATTCGAGGCAATAAGGTCAGTAAGCACATGTGTTCTGACAATAAAAAAACATCAGGTGCACAAAAAATGTGTCATTTAGAAAGAAAAAGGGCATCAAGGAGCAAAGGACACTGGATATTTAGGACATGACAAAGGCTAATTTGGTTTCCTCACATTTGAGTTTGGTTCCCAAAGGACTACATGCATGCAAAGGTTAAAACCTAATGGAAAATCCTTTTTTGAAGGTACCATCCCACTGTCATTGCCGTAGCTCATACGTGGGGAAAGGGAGGTGGAGAAAGTGCACAGATAACAAAGAGAAAAGCTGGGTCCAAATCAGACCTTCTGTTGGTGCCTGAGAAAATCCTTTAACCTCTGACCCCATTTTCTTATTTTTAAGGCTGTGATACTAACAAGGATTTAGTAAGATAACACGCATATCTAGAACATAGAAACAGGTGCAAGCTAGCTGAATATGACTACACGCGTGTGTGTGCACACACCACTTGCATCCAGATAACGCAGCCAGTGTTTTCTTAAAATATTCAACTGAACTGAAAAGATGAAAGCTTCTCACTCAGGAAGATATTTTAAAGTACAGTAAGTCTACAACACTTGAAATGCATTAATTTTACTAAAAAAAAAAATCAAATATTCACTTTGTAAAAAAATTAGTTTGCCCCAGAAACTAAAAGCTGTACACTCTAAAGTAAAAATTATTCACAGATCTCAGATCATTTTCTAAAGTATTACTAATTTTCTCTGATTTATCCGGAAAGCCATCATACTCTGTAGCACAAAGTAATTTAACCTGAAAATTAGAATTGGTGGACTTTAATGACTTCACACTTATTTTTCAGATAAGAAACATTTCCTATTTGTTTCAAATCCACAAACCCATACAATATATTAGTGCCTCCGTAACTCCATGACATAAAATAAATGGGAGACAGGGAAAAGGAAAAGCAATTACCAATTTCACATCTGCTATCACCCTTGAACTTTCAATGTAAAGAGAGACAAGGGTGAGTGTGTATCTAAGCATGGATCCACGCCAACCACACACATGCCTGCACACACACACGTGTGTGCACACAGCACAGAATCTAGAGACGTCGACCTGTCACTCAGTCTCTTCATGCTGGTTTTAAACAGCATTTCCCCTGAAGGTTGGAGGGCTCTCAAGCACTTGTAACACAGAGAGTTGTGGTTTATTCCCATCTTCATAGGAGAAGTTATGGTTTGTATAAAGCAAGACACCTACTTAGAAATGGAGACCAATTTCCTAACTTAGATCACAGTAACTGAATTGCTTAGGTATCTCCAATTCTCCATTAATAAAGTTATCAAACTCTTAAGGGGACTCAATCATTTATTCAATATTCAGCATATTTGGGAGTTCAGTTTGTCTTCACACTATTAGGGTGGAAATCTAATACAAATCAGAAGTGCTACACTTAAATGTCATTGGTCAAAGAACCATTTTTAGGATTGTAAGGTGTTATTTCCTATCATCTTAAGTACCCAGACTAGCTTGCTAATTCTAGACAACCATCTTTATTGTGATTCTATAAAAACGAAACTCCAGTTCACTGAGTAGCAGTTTAGTGTTGAATATGATTGTTTTAATGTTGTTCCAGACAATTTACACGAAGCATCCTCTTTCTGATCATTGGAGTTTAAAAAAAAATTCTGAAAATGGGAAACAATGGTTAGCAATTAGTGATATGCTACAATGGACACCACTGTCACCATCTGAGAGTTGGCAAATATTGAGTTAATTCCACTGTAGGAGCACCTTGATTCATCTGCCACTTATCATGTGGGAAAAATTGACATTTTTTCCCCAGAATTCCAGCAGAAGTGCATGTCTACCCTGCATTATTTTGAGAAACCAAAGTTAAAGGCAATAAATTCATTTTTTGCCTTTTGAGTTGGTTTTTTTTTCTTTTGTATAAAATGTAACCAACTTTTTAGTTTGCTTTAATCTTATGTGCGATTCCAGTTATAGGCATATTCAATCCAATGGCAAATTTATTCAGAGCAGTATTTTTTCCCACTTTACCTGATATATTCCTTAATATTCCATAAATGATTTCTAACAGGTTTCTAAAGTTTTACTAGTTGATTATACTTCAGGCTTGTTGATTTAGAAAGAGACTTATGACTAATTACAGGATTTAAAAAAATTTGAAACACGTTCCAATTTTTTTGTGGAAATGAGGACAAGCTATATTTTTGTTATTTCCATCTGCTCTTTTGCCATTTTGATTTATTTCAGCTACTGTTCACACTATACAAATAGATAAACATATAAAATTGTTAAGTGCTTTTAATTTCTCTCCTTTGATAAAGTATAGAAATTGAAACAGGTTTTACCAAAAAATATTCAAATCCCAGATGAAATGAAATAGAAACAACAGCATATTCCAATGTTATTTAATAGAACCAAAGATAAGGCACCCCTGTCATTCCTTCAGGTTTCTAAATATTGAGACGGATCTTGTGATAGAGAAAGTCTCTTGCCATGAACATGGCTTGCAAACATGCAGGTGAGTCATCTGCACTCAGTTTTAAACTGGATCCTGTTTCTCCAGGCAGCCCAGGACCCTCCAGCCCCGTTCACACACAGTCCCCCTGAGTAACGTGTTAGCATGGATGCCTGTGCTTGGCGGTCCCTGTGCTGAGAGTGTGCTTCCCTGAGTCACTTACAGCTCGCAGGCCATTCCCCAGTCGATCTGTCTTCATCACCCCAGTCATTCTCTACCACCAGACTTGGCAAAATGGCCTTGTTGCTTGTACATTTTGAATTGTTTATTCTTTTGTCTCCGTGAGACTCTCCATCCTGTGTCTTCTAGTTCATTACTTCACCCCCTGTCTCTAGATCAATGTCTGTGGGATTGTTCCCACTCAATCAATATTTTACTGAAAACTGTAATATTAATCTTTTAAAATATATAAAATTTGGTCACTTATTTTGCTGATGTTTCTTGCTTAGCTCATCTTAAGACAACTCTTAGTTCTTTACTCATTTAGAATATGCACAATGACAGATCACTACAGTATGAAGTTAGCTTGGATTTTGCAAGACTGCCAGGTTGCTAAGGGTTGCATCCGTGGTTCCTGGGCATATAACACAATAAAACAACCAACATGGAGACTACTCACAGGGTCTTTTCTAGGTGGCCAGCCAGTGATCTCACTTGGGAAGACCGATTTGAAAGAAATCAAGCCCAGATCTTATAAATATCCTTTGGAAAAGACCCTGATGCTGGGAAAGATTGAGGGCTGGAGGAGAGGGAGGTGACAGAGGATGAGATGGTTGGATGGCCTCATTGACTCAAGGGACATGAGTCTGAGAAGAGTCCAAGAGATAGTGATGGACAAGGGAGCCTGGTGTGCTGCAGTCCATGGGGTCACAAAGAGTCAGATATGACTGAGTGACTGAATAACAACTTATCCCTTCTGAGATACTATTAAGATTCAGGAATATAAGGTTCCTCCCTTAGAAGCAGGAAATTCAGTGAATTTGACCTTCCTCCACATGCAGCTTGACACTCAGGTGGTCTATAACCAAGCATCCTAAATGCAGAGAGATTTCAGAGGTCTTTAGCAGAAGACAAAAAGTGAGCAAGACTCATATAATGCTCTGATTAAGCTGAGGTCTAATTTATATTCTGGTTGGGGAGCCATGCAAAAATCTCAGAATAGAGTTTTCTTCAGCTGTGTGTGTATTTATTTCTGGATCCTTCTGCTCCCCTACTTAGCTCCTCTTCTATCCAACAGAAGCAGGTTTGAATGTGCTTGCTAGTTGCATAGCCAGAGGCGTTGCCTGGGGAAGGAGTTAAATTATTTGCTGCATCTCAATTATTGTTGTAGCTAAACTAGTAGATCCAAAATGCAGTTTATGGACCCTCTTCTTGTTTTCAGACCTGGGAAAGAATGCTGTCACTGATTTTCCAGTATTGTGGGGATGCCTAAAGCATATTTCTGACTTCCATCCTCAGAAAACATTATAAGATCTTCCACATTACCTTACAGTTAATCTATGGCATTTATAATACTAGAGTGTGAGTACTGGAATAGATATTGTGAGCTAGAATAAATTCTCCAGGAAAGAAACTGTAAGAACAAATCCATATTCTATTTCTAGCAAAGACAGCACTCATTTCAGTAACACCAGAAGGAGACTGAAATAATACAATTCTGTTTCAAAAAAGGATTTACCTATCTACCTCTCTGTTCAAGGATTCCTTCCCAACAGGGATGCTAAACAACTATTACAGATCAATAACCTTGCTGAATTTCACTAGTCTTCGGACATGGGTTTAACTCAAATGAAAGAAATGAATGATTTCCCCTTACTTGGGGAATGGTGTGGGATAGACTGTCTACATGACCAGTTTTCCAAAGATTAGCTACTGATGACTTTGAAAGCTGTTCAACATACTGGAACAATAAAAATCAACATTCTCTAAAGAATCTGAACGTATCACTCAGGGATTGGCAACATTTAACAACAGCGAAAGTTATGACCAACCTAGACAGCATATTAAAAAGTAGAGAAATTACTTTGCCAACAAAGGTCCATCTAGTCAAAGCTATGATTTTTCCAGTAGATGTGTATGGATGTGAGGGTTGGGGTATAAAGAAAGCTGAGCACAAAAAAATTGATGCTTTTGAACTGTGGTGTTGGGGAAGGCTCTTGAGAGTCCTATGGACTGCAAGAAGATCAAACCAATCCATCCTAAAGGTAATCATTCCTGAATACGTATGAGAAGGACTGATGCTGAAACTGAAGCTCCAATACTTTGGCCACTTGATATGAAGAACTGACTCATTTGAAAAGACCCTGATGCTGGGAAAGATTGAGGGCAAGAGGAAAAGGGGATGGCAGAGGATGAGATAGTTGAATGGCATCACCAACATGATGGACATGAGTCTGAGTAAACGCCAGGAGTTGGTGTTGGACAGTGAGGCCTGGCGTGCTGCAGTCCATGGGGTTGCAAAGAGTCAGAAACAACTGAGTGATTGAACTGAGCTGGACAACAGGACTGATCCTCGGTTCTGAGTTATCTGTATTTCCTCCCATGAAAAAGTAACCAGATACTGATTGGGATGATGGCCATGGATGTGGTGCAAGGGGCCTGGGGGAAGATCCACTCAACTGATCATTACATACCATGGCTCTAACTCAAACCTGAATTCTAAGTTCCCTCGCTTCCTGCTCTGACATTCAAAGAATTTATGATTCATCCACTGAAAAGTCCCAGGCACACCTCCCACTATCTTTACACATGCTCTGTTCCAGTCACATTGCTCATGTTCTCCTGATTTAGTAATGTTTTCTCTCCCTTTTTTCACTCAAGAGGGAACTCCTGGGAAACCAGGCAAAACCTAGCAATCTTGCTGCTCATATAACTGAATATGATTTCTTGTACATTATTAGTTACAGAACACATATTCCTTGGAGTTAAATAACTTCATAAAAAATTAAGTTAATGGCTTCACTTTGGGGCAAATAAAGTAAAGATATTAGTACAGTGCCAATCAGATGGAAACTTTAAGTGTTCATGTTTATATTTATACACTGGGAAATGTGCTTAGACTACCAGAATAGGCATAATGTGTCCACAAACACACTCATACACATTTTATTAAATTATAATCACTATGGTGAATTAAACCTTTAACAAAAGCACAAATATTTCTATTCATATTCATAGTTACATAATTATGTTATTTGTCATCAGAATTTAAGTTTTCCCTTCTATAATAATAAGTCTACAAAGAATTATATCAGTTCTGATTAGTACTGAGAAGCAAATGTTTCAAAAATCTAGTGAATAAAATGAAATATATTAATAATGAATACTCATATTCTATCATTTCAACAAATACAGACTACATATGTGTATATATGCATAGCTATTTAAACCAAATGTGCATATATATGCATATAAATATATATATACATATATAAAAATATCTTGTGAAAGTTAAATGATTTGCCCAGGGTCTGAAATTTAGTAAATGGGCGTGTGTGATTCTTTCTTCTATTTTATGATGGCTCAATATGGGAGGGAAAGCCCAAATTGAAAAAATAAAAATTTCAATAAGAGGATAATAATAATACCAACTTTCAAAAAACATAAGAGGATTAAAATATTCTGACTACCTCAGGGTAAAAGGAGAAGTCAACAGTAATAAACTCATCACAGAAGCACCAAGTATTTGCATCAAACACTATTCTTAATTAATATGTCAAAAATGAAATCAGGAGACAAAATACAAAATACTTCTAACTAAATTACTATAAAATATAACTAAATTAACAAACCATGTGATACAGACAAAATAGTGTTTGGAGGGAAAATATCAAACAAAAGAGATGAATCAGTGGCTTTACATTTTACATAAACTGATATGAAAAGGGCAGAATAAACCCAAAGTAGGTATACATAGAGAATTTTTTTAAAATAAATCTTTTTAAAGAAAGAAAATTGAGACTATAATAAAGACAAAGTTTGGTCTCTGGAAAAAAATCCAGAATACCAATAAAATTTTAGATATAAAATAGAAAATACAGATCAATGCCAAAAACAAAAAAAAAATTTATCACCACAGACTATACTGATATTCAGAGCATTCAAAATAATGAGATTTCAACTTTGAATCAACAAATTTTATAAGAAATTAAGTGGATACCATAGAAAATATTTTACTAAAACTGACAGCAGAAGAAATGGAAAATCTGAAAAGTCATAAATCTAGAAAATGCATTCTATTTTTTAAAAAAAGATTTACCAAAGAAATCTCTAAGCACAGATGTTTTTCTGTTGAATTTTGTCAAGGAATAACACCAATGCACTTTCATGCATTGGAGAAGGAAATGGCAACCCACTCCAGTGTTCTTGCCTGGAGAATCCCAGGGATGGGAGAGCCTGGCAGGCTGCCGTCTATGGGGTCACGCAGAGTCGGACACGACTGAAGTGACTTAGCAGTAGCAGCAACACCAAAAGTACATAAACTGCTTCAGAAACAGAGGATGAGGAATACTGTTTTACTCGGGCTTTTTAAATTATTCTTACACCAAAACCTGGAAAAGTTTACCATCAAAGGAAATTACAAACCAAAATCACTTGCATATATACGTATAAATCCTTAACAAGATGTTATGTCAAATCTAACAATATGTAAAAGGACAGTATCTTTTAACCAAGTGGACTTTATAGAATGAAAAGGATGGATTAACATTTAATAAACTAATCACATTGCCCATATTAATAGAAAAAAGGGCCAGCATTCAGTTGATGCACAAAAATAAGTTTACAAATTAAGCTCTAATCCACAATAAAACTCTCAGCAAACCAGTAACACTAGAAAACTCTTTCAAACTGATAAAGGAAATTTATTAATATGAAAAAAAAAGTGCAATCAGTACATTAGTGAAGTTCCAGTCAGGAGACAGACAATGCACCAGTAATTTGAAGGGGGAAATTTAATATAAAGAGAAATCTCCAAGCACTTTTTTCTTTGTAAACTATGATTGGATGAGCACTTTTTTGTATTAGGAAAGAAGAGAATCTCAATTTGGTTGAATATTACATACTCCTCTTTCATACTTCCATGAATAAGTCTGAGGCTTTAGTAATCATCACCTGCATGACAAGAGTTCAACATTTCACCCTACTCAATCTTTGAGATTAAAAAGATTAACTGATTAGCAGAGGATTAGCCACAAAGAGGTAAAAACTGCAACAATGGAGAATTGGAGAGTAGCTGTTATCTTTAAGGTGAGGGTAGTATTAGCTAAGACAAACCTACAAATCCTATTAAAAAGTAGAGACATCACTTTGCTGACAAAGGGCAACATACCCAAAGCAGTGGTTTTTCCAGTAGTCATCTATGGATGAGACAGTTGGACCACAAAGAAGGGTTAGCACCGAATAACTGATGCTTTCTAATTGTGGTGTTGGAGAAGACTCCTCCGAGTCCCTTGGATTTCAGGGAGATCAAAGCAGTCAACCCTAAAGGAAATCAACTCTGAATGTTCACTGGAAGTGTGCTGAAGCTGAAACTCCAGTATTACAGCCATCTGATGTGAAGAGCCAACTCACTGGGAAAAACCCTGATGCTAGGAAAATTGAAGGTAAAAAGAGAAGGGGGCAGCAGAGGATGAGAAGGCCAGATAGCACCATCAACTCAATGGACATGAGTTTGAGCATCTCTGGGAGACAGTGGAGGACAGAGGAGCCTAGCATGCTGTAGTCCATGGGTCACAAAGAGTTGGACATGACTTAGTAGCTGAACAACAAGAGTACCCAGAGAGGGAAAAAAATAAAAGACCCTTCCTACCAAGCTGAGATTCAGAACTTGTTGGAGAGGGAGTGTCCAATGTTGGACAGTGGAAATGTTTGCCGAGGTCAACCAGGAATGTGCATGTGCTGGTGAACCTGGCAAGATGCCCAGGAGTCAGCAAAGCTCTGCAGACAGAGGACTATGCCCTTTGACATTCTGTACAGCATGCCAGTCACTCAACAAAGCAGCAGGAAAGTGAGAGCACACTGGAACAGCAGGGACAGTCCCTTCTTCCAACAATGCCCCCACAGCAACTGGGATGGCTTAGCCTGGAGCCAGCTGGCAAGTGAGCACTGCTCGGGTAGAGCTCTGCCCTCACAGAGTAGGGAAGGAAGGGCAGACTGGAGACAAGAGGCAATCCTCTTAGCATCACTGACGACCAGCACAAGCAGCGTCATCTATAATGTCATTCCTTCCCCTCTTGTGGTCAGAACCAAGGCAAAGATGGTAACTCATCACTTCTATGCAGCACTGAGCTGGAGGTACTGGCCATTTCAAAGCAGCCCACAAAAGAGAAGGCCAAAGAGAGGAAGTAGAAGTGGCCCTCTGCACTGATAGCTTTGTTTCCAGTAAAAATAAATCCCAGAGGGTCTTCAAAATAGCTGCTAGAAATAAAGAAATGAGGAAAGTCATAGGAAACAAGGTTAACACTAAATGAAAAGTCAACTGCATTTTTATGCATTATCAGCAAACAAGATGAAAATTTTTAAAATCACATTTGTAATAGCAGCAAAACACTAAGAGTAGTAAGTGATGAATCTATTAATAATTTAACATTTTCTGAGAGAAATTAAAGAATACCAAAATGAATGCAGAGAGATTATTCATTCATGCATCGGAAGGCTACTGCTCATATGGAAATTCTTCCCAAATTTGTAGGTTCAATGCAATCCCAACCAAAATCAGGGCAATTTTTATAGAAGTTGATAAGCTGATTCTCAATGATTCTATGAAATGCAAAAGACTCAGAATAACCTGCTCAGAAAAAGAAAAGAAAAACACCCACACTTGAAGTACATACTCTACACAATCTTAAGACTTACTGTGTAACTACAATACTCAATACAGCAAAAAGACAAACAGATCAATGGAACAAAATAGAGAGTACAGGAATAGTCCCTGACACTGTCTCTTATACACATCNATGAGGAACTGAAAGATAGGTCCAGTGACAGATGACAGCTTTAGAGGAGGGATGTGCTTATTGGTCCACCCAGTCCCCACCTTGGCTATCTTCATGTTTATTTTCTGCCTTACCTTGGAAACTTGATTCCTGGTAGGGCCTTGTCCTTTGAGGCTCCTCACTTGCTCAGCCCTGGTGCTGCCCTTTCCCTGCCCTGATATCTTTGGTCTCTGATCTGTGATCCTTTTGATGTCCTAATGATCTTTTTCCTTCTAAGATGTAATTGGCTGTGCATGATTAATACTGACACCTCATTTTTTAAACTAAATACATTGTTTTATAGATCTTGCTTTTTTCAACTTGCACTTGGCCTTTCTCTGGTTACTCCATAAAGAACGACATACATTTATGGTAGTTATCTCAATTTGCTTGATTTCACACTTTGTATTAGCTTTTTCACTTTTCTGAGCGATACACAGTAGCTTTAAATCTTGAAAAAGAAAAAGCCTACTGGAGTAAAAATGGTCAGTTGGGAATTTTAGGGCTCTTGTTGACATCAGTGGGAAGTCTTGACTAGGTTTGAGAACTATTTCTTTGGATTGTAACCTTGATGGCATGGTTGTCATTATCCTATTCCTATTACTTCCTAGAACTCTCTCTCCTCTGTAGTGCAGGTATTGATTTATGTTGCAAACAGTGTATCTGGCCATTCACTTCGCACCTATATACTGCTTTTCACAAAATCTTGGCTTTTGCATAAGCTTGGATTTTGCATGAAAAAAATCCAGAATTAAAAGAAAAAAATGTGATGGAATTTACTGGTGATTGATACCTACCTTTTTGGGAAAAAAAAAGTTTCAGTATCAATCAGCATAGCAAGCAACAGAAATGTGCCAATTCATGAATGATGTAGTCACTTGACAGGCAAATACCAACTAGAGTGTCTATGAGAAAACTCTTGTTTACTAGGGTGCAAAAAGTCTACAGTTATTTTCCCTTGCAGTTTTACTGCATTTAGAGTCAACTTTCAAAGAAATCCTATTTGGGCATTAAATTTATATTTTGAAAAATCTAAGACAAGTGCAGTTTTTAAAAATCAACTTCTGATAATTGTTTCCTTCAAATTAACACTGCCAACAAAAGAGTTTTGTGCATGGTTAGAACTGGCTAAGTTTAGAATAAATGTAGTGGAGTAAATGAATTTTAAAAGTAAGCTGGCATAAGACTTGAGTTTGGTTTTTATCTCTAAGAGAAATTTTTCTTAAAATGTTGAGCTGTCTCTGATAACAGATTTTTACATTTCTTTACCTTTTAAGTGATCTGATCTGTAGTTGCCTTAGTCATTAAGTTGTGCCCTACTCTTTGCAATTCCATGGACTGTAGCACGCCAGGCTTCCCTGTCCTCCAGTATCTCCTGGATACTCAGAGGAGTATCATGGTCTCAGACTCATGTCCATTGAATCAGTGATGCCTTCCAGCTATCTCCTCTTCTTCTGTCATCCCTTTGTCCTCTTGCCCTCAATCTTTCCAAGCATCAGGGTCTTTTCCAGTGAGTCGGCTCTTTGCATCAGGTGGCCAAAATATTGGAGTTTCAGTCACTTTTGTTAAGGGAATGTTATTCTGCAGTGACCTATGATCCTGTCTGACCAAGGGTTTTAAAACTTTTTGATAATTTTTTTTAACAAAACTTCCAAAATCAAATTCTAATGAAGTTCTTTTGACCCCTAGCTAATTTGGGGATGCTTCAAAGGGCCCCTGGAAAACTTCAGAGAGAGATATTAAACTAATTAGGTTCCTTTGATATGTTAAATTTCATGGGAAATATTGTCAAATGAGTAATAAATCTTCTTAGGTTATGTTATAAGGGGAAATGTTATTAACATAGATATTCCAGAAGTTGCATGGAATTCTTAAAATCTGATACTTCTGTTAAAACTATCAGTCATAATTCATTATTAAAGTGTTATTTGTTATAGCAGTAGCCAAATTTTTTTGTCAATTGCATTGTAGTCAGATTTTAAAAGTGCCACATGTCTTTTGTCACTATTGGCATTTATGGTTTTATTCTGATGCTTTTACAAAAATGCTTCCTCTTCGAAAAGATTTATGGGAAGAACATTAGGACAAGTACAGGTTTCTAACTTTCAGATAATAATGCTGAACTGGGTAAGATATTAAGAAATTCTGAAAGGAAACCTAATGGCTTCATAAAACTGTTAATAGGAGTGAATGAACTGATGACTCTGGCTGTAATTTTTATGGTTTCTATCTGAAAAGTAACTGGTTTTAATCTGTGTTTTCCAGATAAAAGGAAACCCTCCTCCTCAACCTGATTATGACTTGCATTTGGAAAATTATGCTTTTGTAAACTGAATTGAAAATTTATCTCACCTATCTGATCTCTCCAGAGATTGGAAATGCTTAGGTTCCTAGTAGCTTTGTCTGATATATTAGGAAAGACATCTCCTAACAGATACAGGAGTCTCAAGGAAAGGAATTCACCCAAGTCTGTGAGACAGTCTGTGACAAGCCTTTGGGTATGACTTTGCTATTTCTGAGAGGCCTTTTACAGGTTCAGTCAGGGACTCCTTATAAAAGAAGTTCCCTCAAAGCTTTTTTTTAAAAAGTCTATGCAATCAACTATATTTATATAAATCATCAGACCAAGTTTATTGAGATCAGACTTACTTTGGAAACAAATTAGTCTTAATTTGGCTGAATTTGGTAGAAATGAGAGTAATTTTAGAAAAAGATTTTTTCAGAGTACTAAATTCTAGTTGTGTTGAGGTCTGCATTTAACCTGCAAGCAATATTGTGTGCAAGGATAGCCAGCCTCGTAACACCAGGAAGTTGGGCTGGGTGCCTTACGGACAGTGCCAGGATTGGGAAACAGACTAAGACAGCCTGGGGATGTACTGGGCTGCTTCTTACCAATACTGGTAGCTATATTATACTGGAAATGGCATCTTTTAAAGGACCACCTCCCACGTAGGTGGAAAGATCCTTATCAGGTACTCTGCACTAGCTCATGCACTGCAAAATTGAAAGAAATTGACTCTGGGATTAATATTTCCACTTAGAAAGGGCTCCTACACTGGACTGGTCTACAGAAAGGACTGCTGATCTCAAATTCACCTCAAAATAACACTCAAGAGGAGAGACTACACTCAGACCAGGATGAGAAAAAGACAACATCAGAAGTAGACAGCTGACTGAAGATGCTGGACCTGACCCGTAAGACCATTTATTGTGTTTTCTTGACTTCTCGGACCTTTGTACACTCGAATCAGATGTTTTTCTATCATGGGCATGATCCTGTGCTGGTTTTAAAATTCAATCCAGTTATTGGGTTTGTGACCAGTTACCTGTGTCTAGTATTTCTGTGTTACCTTGGATTTCTCCTCTCCTTTTGGTTGGCTCTTAGGAAATTTATTCTAAAAGAAAGAAATTATAGTTCTGTTTCGGACACTATTGTTAGGTGATATCCCTTCACCTGGCCAATTAATAATACCTGATCTGACTCTGGCCATAAATAGACATTTTCAAGTTCAGTCAGAGCAACAGAAAAAAAAATTTTAGCCAAAGAAAATAGATTCCCACAAATTTGAGACTAATTTATGTGATTAACACTAGGCTATATCCATTTACGTTTAAAGACTCCCTTATGTTGGGTACAATTAAACCATACTGTGGATAGCCAGAGCTTCCCAGGTGGCGAAAGTGGTAAACAGTCCACCTGAAGGAGGAAACCGCAACCCACTCTAGTATTCTTGATGGGATAATGCTGGCAGGCTACATACAGGCCATGGGGCCACAAAAAAAGATGCAACTGAGCACACACACACGCACAAGGATAGCCAGCCTCGTAACACCAGGAAGTTGGGCTGGGTGCCTTACGGACAGTGCCAGGATTGGGAAACAGACTAAGACAACCTGGGGATGTACTGGGCTGCTCCTTACCAATACTGGTAGCTATATTATTTGTATATTGCCTGTTTTACAAAATTGTTTCTTGCATTATCAAATGTGTGACTGAACCTCTGATAAAATGATGATTGGAAGCACTTGACCAGATATATAGTTCTCCTCTAAATAGAAATATACGTGAGACCAATGATTTTAGTAGTATGACTCTAGATATGGGAAGAAGCAATAGGAGGGAGTTATTTTTCCTGGACCATAATAGACTAGTAAGACTGGTACTGTCCAGAGACTTGACTGCTGTTAATAAGGCCCAGTCCAGTAGTAGCACACCAAGTGGCCTAACAATGAAAGCCTCACTTGACCTAGGGATCCCTAGCACCATGGGCCAAAATAGGCACAAAATGCCTCCCAGTCCACACATTTATGACCATGAGAGAACTCTGCCAACTAAAATGGGCACGTGCCATCTGCCTCTACACAGATGAGGTCACTCACCACTGTAGTCACCGACCTTCAACACCTCCTGAACAGAGGTCAGGGTGTAGAGATCAGGAGTGGGACACTCTGGGCTCTGGCAGAACAGGCCTTTGGATAGTCAGATGTTCTCTGGAGATTTTATGAGCTCAGTGCTTGCATCTCCTCATACCTAGAAAAGCACTAAAATCATTAAAGGTGACATCTGCTCCTCATGACTAGCAGCAAGCCTCCAGGACCTGTGCTTGACTGCACATCCCACCCCTTCACTAAAATCATACATAATACTGACCTCTCCCACCTCTCTGAGGCAGTTTCTCTGAAATGCTGTCTTCTGGGCCCTCATTTTGTCCCAAATAAGACTTAACTCACAATTCTCATGCTGTGAATTTTGTTTTGTTTTGTTTTTTTCAGTTGACAACACACAGCCTATATAGTTGGAAAAAGAAAATATTTTTGGATATATATTTTATTTGACAGTGTTTTAGAATATCATACAGTAAACAAGATTTCTGTAAAAGTTAATTTATCCATAGTGGTGCGTTTCATAAAAATAGTTGCTCACTTACAGTCTTTCTGTGACTATTAATACATGTAATTATATTTATAGAGATACAGCTGTACAGGGTAAATTCACAGCTAACACTACACAGAAATATTACTTGGAATGGGGTTTAGATGATGTGCTGTCTTCACAGGTTATGGATTACAGCCGCATAAAGCAATTACTGCACAAGTAGTAGCTGTGAACTGTGCAAATTAGAGTTTATGCAAGCGTAATCTCAATTTTTTTTTATCCTTTTGTAACACATGGAAAATAAAGGTCAGAGGATACAGTACCCGGACGTGCAGCTACACTACAGAAGCATTGTCCAAAACCAGATTCAATAACTTAATGTCAAAATAGACTGGATTTCTAGTCCAGGGGAGAAAGACTAATTGAGATTAAACCAAAAGTACTGTAAACTGCTACATGTGTTTGTGCTTTAGTTTATGATGACTAAGTTTCATTTTTTGAAAATTGCTTTTAAAGGCTGCAAGACTCTTCACTTGAGGCTTTCAACTACATTGTCCTCTTGTCAAACAACTAAACTATGCCTCTGCCTGATGGGAATTAAACAGCTGGTGCTCAGGATACTGCACTTACAAAGAGAGGGAAAGAGGCAACCCAAGGAAACTGTTTACATGTGCCCTCTTGTGATGGACCTGATCTCCCTGTTTGACTTTCTGACTTCAAGTAGGGGAGGTAAGGCTTATTTGCATTTGAACTACTGTGAGGGGTAGAGTGTGGGAAGCCTCATTATTTCAGGTCACATAAAAGAGAAACTGCCCTCTGAAACATTTGCCTTTTAGTACGTGTAGCTACAAATAAGAATGCATGGATAATTAACTGAAGGTAAAACTTAAAAAAAAGAAAGATTAAAATGGCAGAGCAGAAAGGCAAGCATTGAAATTTTACTAGGTTATCAACCATGGGCAAGGAAAATAAACATCTAGACAAAAAAGCAAACCAAATAGAAATAAAAGAAATAATAAGAAAGATAAGCAGAAAGGAATGCTAAAAAGATCCGTGTTCTTTAATGAAAATAAATGGGCTATAATAGTGATTTTTTAATGTTAGAGATTCATTGAAATCTGAGAAATATAGGAGGAATACTTTGTTCTGTCAAGGTGAAAATGTAATGGAAAGAGGAATCTTAAAAAGACAACAAATGAGTGAAATATAACACTGCTGTCAAAGAAACTGTCTCTGAGCCTGAGACCAGAGGAAAGCCTTCTCATAAAGGAACTGCAGCAATGCCAATCTCAATTTAACAAATTGTGGTCCTTCAATTATAAAATTTGTATTGAAGATGAAAACTGATTAAGATCTATGAGCTAAACTGCAAAATTCTGACTTATGGCAAACTGTTCCCTAGAATACAATTTTTAAAACTTTTTTTTCTACCACTGAAAATGTACAGAAACGTGATTACAGAAATGGCAGTACAAATGGCATCACACCAGTGAATTCACTAGGTTTCTAACTCACCCTGCAAGTGGGCAGGGAACACTGCTTCTAAGACTGGTGATGGGTGCCACAAGTGAGCCGTGGAAACAGGTCATGGGCGAACAGTTCTGAATGTTTCAAAGAAACCTTTTAACCCCTGTCTAGATATGTCAAGAACAATTTATTTACAACTCTTCAGATCAATTAAAAGATATAATCTTGTCTCAGTTTCAGCTTGCTCCGTGCAGTTTGATTTTTAAGGCGATATTCCAGTTTGTGATTGCTCTTAACTTGTCCAGTTTCTTGAAACAAAGTTTGGATGACAGCCAAATCCTTCATGCAGTGGGGGAAATTTTTTTTCTTTTCTTTTTTTTTTTACTAAAGCTACACTGCATTCTCTGTGATGTTCTTCATGTTATTTTGGTTCTTCCGTAGCTGCCAAAGCCCTCACTGTGTAACAGGGGGCTTTAGGATCAGTTAGGTCTGCACTGTGGACACGTCCGGACCATGCTTATTGGACACGTGGGGCTTCATGTCGGTGCTCCCAAGCCTTGGTGCCTCGTGGTTTTATGCATGTGACAGTGGAAATAAATTAAAACGCCAAGAGACAGAACCTAAGAACGGCCTGCAGGTATTGAGGCGGGGCGGCGGGCTCATCTCCCCGGGGCTGAGGCGCCGGGTTTGAGGACGCCCGGCAGCTTGTCGGAGCCTGGCACCTTCCACGGCCCGGGCGCCACGGCAGCCTTGCGCGCAGGGGCGCCCCCGGGGGGCCGCGCGCCCTGCCTGGACCCCGCCCGCGTCCCCGCCCGGCCCTCGACCTCCCGTGCGCCCCCGCCGCGGCCCGGGCCCACGAACGCAGGTGCCGCGCCGGGGCCTCCATGCCGGCCG
>SJYV01012370.1:0-13657 GCA_006410875.1 Neotragus pygmaeus | reverse complement strand
CCATGAAATGAAAAGACAATTGCTCTTTAGAAGAAAAGCTATGACAGACCTAGAGACACCATTTTATGGATAAAGGTCCATCTAGTCAAAACTGTTTTCTTTTTTTCCAGTAGTCACATACAGGTGTGAGAGGTGGACCATAAGGAGGACTGATTGAAGGCATGAGAGGGGGAAGATGGAGAATGAGATGGTTGAATGGAATCATTGTTTCAAAGGACATGAGTTTGAGCAAACTCTGGGAGATAGTGAAGGACAAGGAAGCCTGGCCTGCTGCAGTCCATGGGGTCACAAAGAGTCAAATACAACTGAGCTACTGAACAGCAACATAATCTTTGTTAGATCCTTAGCAATATCTGTGGCTTCACAGTAATGTAATAACTTCTGTGCCAGATTTAAATAGAAGATGCAGCTATGGCATCAGTGAGAATAAAGGGGATGGACTCTGTTCTAATTGAACACAAGTGTCTTTCTAGTTAAGACAACCACAGAACTTAGCATTGAAAAGGAAATAAGATTTCACTTGAGAGACAATAGAAGATAAGTTCTGTTCCCAGATGTGTAGACACATCTGTATCTACAGATGTTACTATGTTAATATGGTAGAAGTTAGTATGGTAACCTAGGGTAACTGCAAGAAAATAAGAACTGCTGGAATGAAGAGTGAGTCCAGGAGAGCAGACATGGGGTTAGTGAATGAAGTAAATGTGACATCACAGAGTGCCTTCATGTCAAAAATAAGCTGAAGTTATCCTAAGAGAAATGGTACAGTTTCCTCAGGGACATAGCCTAGTTTGCCTTTCTTTTAGAAATACTAATTCAATTCTGTAAATAATGCTGAAAATAGTTTACAGTAAGATAGCATTCCAAATAAGCTTTATTTATGGAAATCCTTTTGAGATAGAAGGGAAGTCTGAAGCAAGGTGGTAGCATTGACATATGAAAGAGGCTCATGATGTGGAAAGTTTATTGATATTTTCACCTAAAGAATAAGAGGAAAATAAATTATGTATCCAGGATATCACACAAAGTCCAGACTTTGTGACTAAGAGGATGATGAGGCCATTTACTAATAGGGGAATCGATTCTGGCTGCAGTGGACTCAGGTCAGGGTTTGCAGCTTGAGGATAAGAGAATGTACTCTGAGACAGAGTTTCAATCATGAGCCATTTGACTTTCAATCCTGCGTGATCTTAGCCTTTCTGAGTCCAATTTCATAATAGAAAATGAGGTAAGTGGATTCAAAAATCAAGGGGAAAATATAATGTGTAAAGATAATTTTTCTCAACATGGCAATTCTGAAGGAAATAGTAACCAATAAATATGGGTTTTTGCGTGTGTGTGTGTGTGTGCCATCCCACATCACTGGGTTGGGAGACATTTTCCCCCCGGTCTCTCACTTTATACACTGGCATGCTGTCTTTATTTTGGACTATTTTAACTAATATTAATAGAGCTGATAGAGATAGCATCTTCTCTAGAAAAACTAGTCAGGCTTATCAAGATCCTGAGTTCCTTTCATATGATACAGTGTACATCAATACAATTGTCACCTGACCCTTCTGTTGTCACCCTGTGGGAACTGGAGGTCAGATTGCTGCTTATGCAATGCTGACATCTTATTTTGTCATAACAATGTCGTGGGTCTAAAACCAAAGAGTCTCCTGTCTTCTGCCATAAACCATGAAACTGAGGCATGCTAAATTTTTAGTTTGCAAATTGAATAAGATCTCAGGTTTCTTACAATTCTTCATGCACTGTTTTTTCGCTTGTTTTTTTGTTTTGTTTGTTTTTTATTGATCAAGAGAGTTTATTACAGAAACTAAGCAATAATCCACACTCAGATTTCTTCTTTCCAGGATACCAATCTTCATAAAATATTCACCCTTAAAGAACTGTGTTTTCATATCAGACCCTTTATCTAATCCTGATTCTCTGTTGGATTTCAAGATTGCTGATTGAGATTTAGTTTAAAAGGAAAATATAAACCTCTGCCATAAATAATAAGAATAACTTTAATAAATTAGAAACACTTTTATTTGAATAATTTCATAAAACATAATGTTCTCATTTGAAGCTATTTTCTCAGTAACATTGAAATTTCAACATGCAGAAAATGTTTTCATCCTATGAAATCAAAGGGCAATATTTTTTGAAATGATGTAAAACCACAAAGGAAACAAAAAATGGAAGATATGTTAGGGTAATGCACTTTGCAATATTAGTTTAGATACGAGCAGGAAAATTTTCAACCCTGAATTTGAATAAACAATTTTCAACAATATGCTCTTTGAAATTACCTATTTTCTATGATCATTCATTACTTGAAATGGTCAATGACACCTTCAGACTCTTGTAACAAACAGCAGAATCATTGTAGTTTAGCACCTTAGAGGTTTCCAACATCTTGGAAAAACAAAATTGTAAAGAATAGGTAATTAAGACCATACAGTTTAATAGAGTGAGCTAGTGACTACATAGAAATCAAACTTTAGTTATTAGTGTTTTACATCAGAAAACTCCTAGGCATCTTTCTCAGATCTTTTACTTATATCTTTATGTATTTTAAGTATATTTTAAAATAAATGTTAGACATATTGTTATACTGAACTCTTACTGTCATCTAAATTTTAAAACTGTCATCTTGATTTTCCAAGACCTATCTGCATCTTAAATTCTTACATTTGAGAAATAGGAAACATATTATCAGGCTCAAAGACCCTTATCGTTTTTTCCTCATTTAGTCTTCTAATCTAATAAATATTTCCAGAAAAAGAGAAAGTGTTTTATAGTTTGATGAGTCCAGTATTCTTGTTTTGTGCATAGTGTGACCCAGACATGTAAAAGTTGGTTGCCTGTAAATAGTTCAGAAGAATCTGCTCTTGTCTGAGCCTAGAGTCCAGTCTTCTTGTTCGTCAGCAGGCTCTCCAGTGGGGACTGGTGGCCGAGAGTGCTTGTACGGCTCTGTCTTCGTCTTAGTTTTCTGATCTCAAACATTGCTTACAAGCCTCATGTTGACTACATTCAAGTTTAATTCTTGAAAATATAAAACAGTACAAAGATGAATCATGTGGATTGTGTTGATCATATCTTGAATAACTTACTGGCAATAATGAGAAGATTGGGTCCCTCATGAAAGGGTCATGAAAGAAAACTTTTTTTTTTAACTTTTCTTTCTTTTCTATTTTTTTTGAATTATGAAAGTATGTGATACCTGTGATATGAAAAATATAGAGCAAAGTTGCATATTAGTTCCTCTATGAATAAGTGAAACTGAAAGTATTTGTTGCTCAGTTGTGTCTGCTCTTTGTGACCCCATGATAATAGACTTCCAGACTCCTCTGTTCATGAAATTCTCCAGTCAAGAATACAGGAGTTGGTTGCCATTCTCTTCTCCAGGAGATTTTCACAACCCAGGGATTGAACCAGTGTTTCCTATCTTTATCATCTGAGCCACCATGGAAGCCCAATTTCAATATATATTACAATTATTTGTTGTTCGGTCACTAAGTAGTGTCTAACTCTTTGTGATCCCATGGACTGCAACATGTCAGTCTTTATTGTCCTTCAACTCCTGGAGTTTGCTCAAACTCACGTCCATCAGTTTGATGATGCCATCCAACCATCTTGTCCTCTGTGGCCTCCTTTAGTCTTTCCCAGTATCAGGGTTTTTTCCAAGGAGTTTGCTCTTCACATCAGGTAGTCAAAGTATTGGAGCTTCAGTTTCAGCATCAGTCCTTCAAATGAATATTCAGGGTTTATTTCCTTTGGATTGACTGATTTGATCTCTTTGCAGTAAAAGGGACTCTAAAGAGTCTTCTCCAGCACCAGAGTTGGAAAGTATCAATTCTGTACTCAGACGTCTTTGTGGTCCAACTCTCACCATCATACATAGCTACTTGAAAAATCATAGTTGACTATATAGATCTTTGTCAGCAAAATGATGTCTCTGCTTTTTAGTATGCTGTCTAGGTTTTTTTTTTTTTTTTTTTTTGCCAAGGAGCAAGCTTCTTTTAATTTCATTGCTGCAGTCACCATCCTCAGTGATTTTGGAGCCAAAGAAAATAAAATATATAATTATTTCCACTTTTACCCCATCTACTTGCCATCAAATAATAGGACTGGATGCCATGATGTTAGATTTTGATGCTGAGTTTAAGTTAGTTTTTACTCTCCACTTTCACCTTCATCAAGAAGCTCCTTGCTTTCTGCCATTAGGGTGGTATCATCTACATATCTGAGATTACTGATATTTATTGGCAATCTTGATTCCAGTCTGTGATTTATCCATCCTGGCATTTTGCATGATGTACTCTGCATATAAGTTAAATAAGCGAGGTGAGAATATACAGCTTTTGTGTACTCCTTTCCCAAGTTTGGACCAGTCTTTTGTTCCATGTCCAGTTCTAAGTGTTGCTACTTGACCTACATACTGGAATCTCAGAAGGCAGATAAGGTGGTCTGATATTCCAAATAGGAATTTCAAGAATTTTCCAGTTTGTTGTGATCCACACAAAGGACTTAGCATCGTCAATGACACAATAGACTTTTTTTTTTTTTGCAACTATCTTGCTTTTTCTATAATCCAATGGATATTTGAAATTTGATATCTTGTTCCTGTGCCTGTTCTAAATCCAGAAGCCCTTGTACAATTGGAAGTTCTCAGTTCACGTACAGTCGGAGCATAGCTTGAAGGATTTTGAGCATTACCTTGCTAGCAGGTGAAATGAGTGTAATTGTGTGGTAGTTTGAACATTCTTTGGCGTAGCCTTTCTTTGGGATTGGAATGAAAATTGACCTTTTCCAGTCCTATCACCACTGCCGTGTTTTCCAAATTTGTTGGCATATTGAGTGTAGCTTTTAATTCCATCATCTTTTGTGATTTGAAATAGCTCAGGCCGAATTCCATTACCTCCACCAGTTTTGTTCATAGTGATCCTTCCTTAGTCCCACTTGACTTCACACTCTGGGATGTCTGAGTCTCGGTGAGTGACCACACTATCATGGTAATCCAGGTAATTAGACCTCTTCTGTACAGTTCTTCTATGTATTATTGCCATCTCTTCTTAATATTTTCTGCTTCTTTTAGGTCCTTAGAGTTTCTTTTCTTTATTGTACCCATCTTTTCATGAAATGTTCCCTTGGTATATCTAATTTACTCAAAGAGATCTTTAGTCTTTTGCATATATTCTATATATTTTTTCTATTTCTTTGTATTGTTCCCTTAGGGAGGCTTTCTTATCTTTCCTGCTATTCTTTGGAACTGTGCATTCAGATGGATATATCTTTCCCTTTCTCCTTTGCCTTTCATATCTCTTCTTTTCTCAGCTATTTGTAAAGCCTCCTCAGACAACCAGTTTGCTTTGTTGCATTTCTTTTTTTTTTTTTTTTTTTTTGCATGGTCTTAGTCATGGCCTCCTGTACTGTGTTATGAACCTTCATCCACAGTTCTTCAGGCACTCTGTCTATCAGATCTAGTTATTTCTTAAGTAGATAAATTAAGGTTTTTATTTGGACTTCAAAATATGAAACTCTCAAAAATTAATAGAATTAAAAGATAGCAAAGTAGAAAAATGTAGTAGACCCAAAAATCACTTTGAATCAATTCAACATAATTAAGATTTATAGAATTTTCACACAACAGCAGGATAGAAATTCTATTTAAGTTCCCATAGACTATAAGCCAGGAGACAGTAGAACATATCCAAAGATATAAAAGAAGGCATAAAAGTCTCATGGTCTAAAGGTATTGAAATCACACAGAGTCTGTTCTCTTACCACTGTAGAATTATGTCAGAAATCAATATCAAAATATATTTGGAAAATTTGAAATTGGCCCAAGTATTTTCAAGTGTCATGCATCAAGACAGATCTTTGACTTAGCCATTGAAAGCCTCAATAAAGTTAAAACATTGAAAAAAAAAAAAGAAAAACACACAGAGGGTGATTGAAAGCATTTAAATGAGAAATTAATAGGAAATATACTTTAAAAATCTCATGTATGTGGAAATTAAATATCCACTTTTAAATGATGGGTGTATCTAAGAAAACACAGCAAGATAGATTGGAAAATATTTGTAACAAAGTAAAATGTAAAAGACATTGTATCAGAATTTGTTGCATGTAGCTGAAACTGTTCAGTATTACTAAACACAATACCAAATGTTAAATAGGTTTGAAAACAAACTAGCATTAAATTTTGTGAAATTTGAACAAAATTTGTACTTTAGTTAATAGTACTGTATCATATGTTAATTTCCTTTTTTACAGCATAATATTTTCTTTATATTCTTATAATTATATTAGAAGTTTGAAGCCTCATTCAAAAAATTTTTTTAGAAATAATAAGATTTCTAGACTTTTAGCAGTAATACTGGATGTCAGAATAAATGGAATTATATCAAAGTTTTGAGTGATAAACTAGATAAACTAGAAATATAGCATCAATTCCATACTTGGTCAAATGAATGGAACCAAAATGTCATCAATTTGTTAGCTAAGCAAAAATTAATAAATTTTATAATATATATTATGCATACTGTACACAAGCACACACATATATGAATATATATAAATACACCCCCCCACACACACACACACACTTATATAAGCTTTTCTACTACACTTGTTTAAGGCTTGAGAAAGAAAAACCAAAAAAAAAAAAAAAAAGAGAGATGGATAAACTAGAAATAGTAAATGAAATGAAATAGAAACACTCTAATATGAAATAGGAAAAGTGAAAAAAAACTAGATAAATTAAAAATCATTATATAGTTCAGTTGTTTTTAAACATGGCTGCCATTAAAACACATCTGCATCTTTGGAGAAAAAATAATACCTGGATATTTGTATTTTTCAAAAATTTCCAAGATAATTCTAATGTGCATCTGGATTTTAAAAAGTAGTTACAGGTCTTTCCATTAGATTGAAATTTTAGAAATATAGAATTCTATGCTTTTCATTGACCAATCAGGATACAATGGTACTAAAATGAGGATTTACACAATCACAATAGTAAAAGATATTTATCAGTTTTCACAATCGTTTGCCAGACGAAGAATAAAAGATAATTATAACTTCAAGCCATAATTATAACATGGTTAACCTAACAATATAAAATAACTACATACAATTTGGGGGAGGGGTTAAGTAGAGTGATGTGCTAAGTGGAAATGTATGCACGCACATCCTTTCATCCACCCAGTCAGTCTATGTCTTTTGGTTGGTGCATTTAATCCATCTATATTTAAGGTAATTTTTGATTTATATGATCCTATTGCATTTTCTTAATTGTGTTGGGTTTAATTTTTGTAAATCTTTTCCTTGTCTCTGTTTCCTTCTTTGTGTAGTTCCTTTAGCATTTGTCATAAAGCTGCTTTGGTGGTGCTGGATTCTCTTAACTTTTGCTTATTTGTAAAGTTTGTGATTTCTCCATCAGATCTGAATGAGAGTTTTGCAAGGTAGAGTACTCTAGATTTTAGGTTCTTCCATTTTATCACTTTGAGTATAAATATATCATGCCATTCTCTTCGGACTTGTAGAACTTCTGTTGAAAAATCAGCTAATAACATTTTGGGAGTTTCTTTGTATGTTATTTGTCATTTTTCTCTTGTTGTTTTAAATATTTTATCTTTGTCTTTAATTTTTGTCAGCTTGATTACTGTGTTTATCTTGGTGTGCTTCCTCTTGGGTTTTTCCTGGGACTCTCTATGCTTCCTGGACTTGGTTGATTGCTTCCTCTCTCATGTCCAGGAAGCTTTCAGCTATTATCTCTTCAAGTATTTTCTCAGTTCCTTTCTTGAATAACTTGGTTAATGTGTGCCCAATTAGTGTCTCAGTCTTAAATATACCACTGTTTTTCCTCTAATTCCTAAGTGTCTTTTGGGGGAAATACTTTGAGGCTATAAATTCCTTCTTACTCCTCTAAGGTTCATTCACTGATTTTTGTATTGATTGCTGACTCTTGATGAGTCAGCAATGTCAATAATATATATATATGTATATATAATTATTATTAATAATATAATATATATATATAAATAATGTGAAATTAAAAAACACATTAGGATTGTATTGTTTCAGGCATAGGGAAATAGACCAAGGAAACAGAATAGAAAATCCAGAATTAGAGCCATGTCTATATAGTCACCTAATATATGACTAGGTAGATACTGCATGTTCTTTCATTAAATAATCCTGGATCAACTGTATATCTACCCAGGAGAAAACTGATATATCTTATCTCAGACTATATTCAAATGTCAATTCCATAGATATAGATCAAAATGGGAAAATAAAGCAACAAGGCATTAATTAATAAGGAAACATAGGAAGTTGTTTTCCTTGTACTGAGTTATGAAAGTGTTTATTTTAAAAAGACTTAGAAACATAAAGGGGAAAATAGGTCAGTCAGACTCCATGAATTAAAGCCTTCTGTTAACTGTCATCACAATAAGACTTAGAGCTGTAAAATATTGCAGTGTAAGTTCAAAGTGAAAGTGATGATCTCCCAGTTGTGTCTGACTCTGCAAACCCATGGTCTGTAGCCCACCAGGTTCTTCTGTCATTGGGATTCTCCAGGCAAATATACTTAAGTGGGCTGCCATTCCCTTCTCCAGGGGATCTTCCTGACCCAAGGATCAAACTTGGGTCTCCTCCATTGCAGGCAGATTCTTTACCATCTGAGCCACCCTTAGATGGTAAGTTCAAAGTAAGGGCTGTTCAATTTTACATTTGACTTCTACAAATCAGAGAATGATAGACAATCTGATAAACCAAAGGACAAAACAATTTGAGCACCCCCTTGACTAAAGAGAGTGAGCAAATAACCCAAATCATTTGAGGGATGCTCAGTTCTGTAGACATCAGATGGATATTAAAACCACAAAGTGATATCACTATACACCCATTCGAATGGCTAAATGAGGGACCCTGGCCTGATCATGTATTGATTGGTGAAGCAACTAGAACTGTTGCATACTACTGCTAGGAGTGTAAATTGCCACAGATATTTTGGAAAAATACTTGATAGTTTCTACTAAAGATGAAAATCTGTATCTTAGCTGCATACCTAACCGAACTGCTATAAAAACATGTATGTACAAAAATGTTTGTAATAGCTCAACTCATATTGGCTAAAAACTAGGAAAAATTCAAATGTTCCATGACAGCAGAATGGACAAACTGTGGAATAAGCATACAGTTGAATATTCTGTAGTAACAATAATATTCAGTCTACTTCTGTATTAGGCAATACAAATAAATGTCACAAATATCATCAGCAAAAAGTTTCAGTCACACAGCCAGAGTCCCTTTACTGTGTATTTCCATTTATATTGAGTACCAAAAGAAGCAAATCTGATTCATGAAAACAGCAGAATCATGGTGACCTGAGGAAATGGAGGGAAGCAGGTACCAGGAGACTTTCTAGGGTGCTAAAATCTATTCCTTATCTGGTTACATGGACATATTTACCTTGTGAAAACTCAGAGACAAGCATTTATCATGTGTGTACTTTATGGTGTTTGTTTTGTACTTTGGTAAAATATAGTAAGTCCCCTACATATGAACAACTTCTGTTCCATGAGTGTGTTCATAAATCCAGTTTGATTATTGGTCCTACAAAGCTAACCTAGGTACCCAAGTAACACAGTTGGCTATATAGTACTATGCAGTAATAAGTTTTTAATACATTTCACATAAATAATGCATTAGAAAATGTGAAAATAAAGCAAACATTTTTAATCCTACAGTACAGTTCCTTGAAAAGTACTGTAGTATCAGTTACATCACCACTGCTTTTATGTTTGCTTCTGGACATCCTGAGCTTGGAATAATGATGCTGAATTACTGTACTCTATACAGTGCTGCACAGTAAAGTACAGAAAAGCACAGCCACTTGTAGAGGATGTATGCATGTGACACCTGATCTAACCTACGTAATTAGACAGGTGAACACATGTTCACATCTTTGAAAGTTCTCAACTTGAAGGTTTATATGCAGGGGACTTGCTGTAATACTTTAGTGCACTTTACTGTACTTTACTGCAATACTTTACTTACTGTGATACTTTAACATTATAAGCAATTCCTCAAAATATTGTCCTGACCCCTTCCAAAGAGAATAGTGACCCCTATGAGGGATTTACTTATTAATCTTACTTAGATTTACTTATCAGTCTTTAGGGCCTGGGAATTTTTTTTACCTTTCCTAACTTTTTTATAGTGTCTCCTTTCAAATATTCTCTTGGATTCTACTTAGTGTTTTACTAAAGAATTATCATATTTTTCTTTTATGCCATTCACTCAAATCCTATCTCTTCTCCTCACAGTCAGAATCAGGCACCAGGTCTAATTTACCTAACCTGTTCCAATTGAGAAATTATTCTCAACGATTCTTTTTTCTGTTTTCCTTTCTCTTCTATTTCAAACCCAGTGTCATTGTACTCCAAGTTCTATCCTCAGTGATAATCTTTGTCCTTTGTTTTGCCTTTACAAAAGGCCCCCTCTTAAGTCAGCTATGCTGACCCTCCGTATCTGCCACCTTTGATCCTAGTGGACTTGGCCACCATGTTGAAATACGAAGCTCTATGGTGCACAGAGCACTAGTGTATGAAAAAATTCCTCATTAAGGACAATGAATTATCTCAAATTATTTTTAATTATTTTGACACTAAGGTTTGCAGAATTTATTTTAAATTACTACAAGCCTTACTAGGGATATAGCATGGTTGAGCCCTAGCCCAAACAACACTAGTGTATTGATTTTCTAGGGTGTTTAGTGTTATTAAAATTTATGATATGTGAAATTTTAGAATATTTATCTCCTCTCATAATAATGACTTTATATTTCTTTCTCCATATTCATACTTTTAGGCCTTTCATCTATCTGGCTATCTGAAGTGAATCTTTGGAAGAAATAAAGGAAATGAATGATATAGAGCTGTGTGGTTCATGCAGCAATTTTGTTTTTCAGCCAATGTTTACACTAGCTCCTCGGCAAGTCATATATGTTTTTTCTCCACACTTGATTCCCCTGTTTATTTGTATGGGCATGTTTAATATATTGCTTCATTTTTCTGATCTTCTAAAGTTTGTTCTGCACACTCCACTGCAGATCTGATTGTTACTGAGTGCCTCAATGCCACAGTCAGGGCTGAGCAAGGGAGTGCTGTGTGAAATACTTTAGAACATGAGGGAAATAGATTTGCTGTACAAAATTCAGAACGCAAGATAAAAGATAAAATAAGAACAAAAGATAAAGATAATGTGTATTTCTGCCACTCCTGATAAATTTTTGGCATAAGTTTTTTTCTTATTTTTATAAGAAATGCACAGGTCCAATTTATAAAATCAGATTTATTTTATTTTTATTATAAATTTAAAGATTTTATTTTATACATTTTAGTTTTTAAATGTTTTATAAAAACAGATTTCAAAATGATATTTCCACTAGCGTTGAACTGTGAACACTTTCGTACTCGTAAATGCCTCTCATCACAGAATTTCTTTCTGCAGGTCTCCAAACCTCAGGCCATCCTGAATTGAGAGGAAAGGTGAAGAATCATATACTGAGCTCTTGTTCAGAATTAGTTATTTATGTTCCTTAGCATGAGCTACTTTTATTCCTAAAAAGTATTCCTGAACCTGGTGCCATTTTTCACTGAACACAAGGTTGAGTGAATAAAAACAGAGTCTTGGTGTCTTTTCTTGCAAACTTCAATCATTGACTTTTTTTTTTTTTAGTATTTTTAAATACCTTATACAAGGAATGCAGAATTCATTGCAATGAGCATATGACTGTAGAAGAGTTAACTAAAGTTATCTAGCTCTATCCTTTTACCTTCCATGACCATTGTCATGTAAATTATACAGAGTAAATTCAAATCCAAAATATTATTTAGGTTATAGCAGAAACTACCTTTGAACACTAGACAAAATTAAAGTGTTAAATTGAGAAGAACTGGGAACAATTTCAATCTTTAGCTGTAACTCTGAGAATAAGAGCCCTGAGATGCAGTATGACTTAAGGGAAATATATATATATATATATATATATATATATATGTTGCATTGATTGGCTTTTCAGGCATCTAATGTTGTAAGCTGACATCGTGAAAAATATTATTTGGAAATAATTTTTCATTTTCCAGTCTTATATTTGAGGTAAGTTGGTTTGCTTCCTCCAAATACAATCCTTGACAGGTGGACTCTAGGTGGACTGAGCAGAGGAACTAGGCCTTAGAAAAGTCCTAAAAGAGAAGAAAGAAGGAGAGATTAATTCACCTGGCATGTTCTCTCCCATATTTGCACTGGTCAATATTGAGTGGTCCGATTGGAATTACTTTTCTGCCTTAAAATAATGGAATGTTTGACTGCTTGGCTATTTCTCAAGAAGTCATACCTTCATTCTGTATCATCGAAATATTGAACTCATGGGTGAGCCAGAACCTGAATTTATGCAGAAAGTCCTCTCCTAGCAAGGGCTCTTTCAGGCAAGGCACTAAACAGAGATGATGAGGTGAGGGAGACAGGCAGTTGAACTTTGAGAGATGCAGGCAACAAGCCAATCTAAGGATGATATTAGGGTTTTCCACGTAAGTAAGCATAATTGAAGTAAATAGTGTATGTAGTACATAATTTTACATACTTGTAATTATTCTCTGTGAAGTTAGTAGAGTTGAAAGTGGAGTGAGCTGGACAACTTTTATCAACTTTCTAACCTGGTAACTACTCTGTGGATTGATAGGCATATTTGACTTTTGCAAATGCAAGTTAATAAAAATTCTCATCAGTAAACACTGTTTACATGCAAATTGTTCTCTTTTGCAGTAGATCTTCCAAGACACACACATTTCTAAAGATTGAAATGATACTGTCAGCCTCTCCCTTTTTAAATAATTTTATGAGATCAGGTTAGAGGCTGTCAAAGTGGATAACTCACATGACTTTTCAATTCAATATGCCATTAACACTCTTAACATATCAATTCAGTTCAGTCACTCAGTAATGTCCGACTCTTTGCAACCCCATGAATTGCAGCATGCCAGGCCTCCCTTTCCATCACCAACCACTGGATTTCACTCAAACTCATGTCCATTGAGTGGGTGATGCCATCCAGCCATTTCATCCTCTGTCACCCCTTCTCCTCCTGCTCCCAATCCCTCCCAGCATGAGGGTCCTTTCCAATGAGTCAACTCTTAACATGAGGTGGCCAAAGTATCGGAATTTCAGCTTCAGCATTGGTCCTTCCAATGAACACCGAGGGCTGATCTCCTTCAGAATGGACTGGTTGGAACTCCTTGCAGTCCAAGGGACTCTCAAGAGTCTTCTCCAACATCACAGTTCAAAAGCATAAATTCTTGGCACTCAACTTTCTTCACAGTTGAACTCTCACATCCATACATGACCACAGGAAAAACCATAGCCTTGACTAGACGGACATTTGTTGACAAAGTAATACCTCTGCTTTTCAATATACTATCAAGGTTGGTCACAACTTACCTTCCAAAGAGTAAGGGTCTTTTAATTGCATTGCTGTAATAACCATATGAAGTGATTTTGGAGCCCCTCAAAATAAAGTCTGACACTGTTTCCACTGTTTCCCCTTCTATTTCCTATGAAGTGATGGGACCAGATGCCATGATCTTCGTTTTCTGAA
>SJYV01012366.1:0-37222 GCA_006410875.1 Neotragus pygmaeus | reverse complement strand
TTAACACACTGAAATCTTGTAACAGAAAACGTAACTTGGTTGATACCTTATTCCAGCCGCTGGCATGAACTGTGGTCTCCAGTGTACATTCCCGATATGCCTGATATGTCACTGGCCTGTAGAGATTTTTTTTAAAAATCTGTGTCACAAAGAAGGAAAATTCTAAATTTCCAGAAGAATAAATATACAGTCACTACTCTGCTGTAGAACTTGCACTAAAGTAACACAGATGATTCAACAGATAATTTTCTATGAGACTGGCTTTTACCATTTGCTATGCATTTTTCTTTAAGCATTCTCTATAGGTGAGATTTATGCTATCAGCTTGGGAAAGCAGTTCACAACATATGAAAAATAACAATTTTTTTATAATTGAATTTTATCCAACAAGATTTCTATGTTGCAGATAAATATATACAGTTGGGTTGTTAATAGAATCAAGTTAAGAGCAAACAATAAAAGTGATCTTGTTAATATAAAAAAACAATTTAAACTTCTAAAGGCAAAAAATGTAAAGTATCTAAAACTTACAGAGATACTGTCACTGGAAGACTGTTCAAATTGGAGGCAAATAAACATGCTACTTTAAGTCTGGAGTCACTGACACCGGCCCCAGGGCAAGGCTCTCCTGCCCATTTCAGTCACACAGACACTCATCTACTGAGGGGATGTGAGTGCTGTGTTCTAAGCCTGGGTTTCTGTGCAAATTAATAACCACAACAGATATTTGGCAGCAAGGTGAAGGCACCAAGTGCTTGCATAACAGATTTAATAAAAATTTACCTCTACCAACCTTTGGTGGGCAAAGAATTAACACACATGTTAAACAAAGGAGAGGAATCTTGCTTTTAAAGGATTGTAAAATTCACTCCAAAGGCACGTTCTGCTTTGAACAACCTGATCACTTCAGTCTTTTGAACAGTTATAACAGGTACACTTCCTGGTAGCTTACTGATATGTTTTACCTTTTAATACCTTTGTGCTTTATATATCCTAGTACACACTAGGAAACTGAAGCTCAGAAAAGCTAAGAGACTATCCCAAATCCACAGAGATGGCAAAGAGCAACACAGAACAGGAATTCACACCCAATGAGCTCTGGCTCCAAAGGCCACAAGGTTCCTGTTTTGAATCAGGGTTTTGACACGGTGATGATGGCAGTGCTGGCCCTGGTAACTGGCCAGCATCTGGACTGCGATGGGAGAGGAACACACCAGACGGCAGAGACTCGCTAAGAAAAAAGACCCTACGACAGCTCATCGAGGATTTCTGTAATGGACACATGTTAAAACCAGAATATTTTAACATACTGAGTTAAATACAATATATTTAAAAATCTACATTTAATTTTTTTACATGGCCGCTAGAAAATGTCAAGTTAGATACGTGTGACTTCATACGCTGACTTCCAGACAGCGCGCAGGTCTGGACGTTACAGAGAACAGCTCGGACACACGTGTGGCCCTTTTCTGTAAGTCTGTGTGACAACGTACCACCGGGACACTGAAGCACCAAGACCGTGGGTGGCCCTTCCAGTGAGATACTATGTGCGACGTTCCTGCTGTCACATCTCCACTCGAGTCCCGGGAGAACAGCTGGAAGACTTGGGCTGACACCAGGGGGCCATGACGCTGGCCTCCAGCAAACAGGCTGCCATCTGCCTGACCACAGGCTCCCTGCAGCTCTATCTGGTCATCCAGTCCCTTCCCTTCCTTTCCTGAACTGAACTGTCTGCTGCTGCTGGGCGGCACAGGGGTCCTGAAGGGAGTTTATCAGGCTAAATGATGTTAGCATCCGCCAAAACGAAACATGATTTGAAGCGTTATATGTACACACATATATGCACATTAAAGATTCAGCAGATTAAAACGTTCAAAGGAAAATATAAACACAGAAAAACAAGCAGCCTGAAAAACCAGCCCAATCTAATGAGCGACGTGGACTCTGCAAAGAAGAAAACTGAGGGGAAGAACTTTTTTTAATTTAAACATCTTTCTTTCTTTTTTTTGCCATGCTGTGAGGCTTGCAGGATCTTAGGGATTGAAGCTGTACCCTTGGTAGTGAATCTGCAAAGTCTAACCACTGGATGGCCAGGCCAATTTGGAAAAAAAACCCTTCAAATTGCTGGTGCTTGGCTATGTCAAGAGTTCACAATTAATTTTCTACTTCAACAAAACTGGAGGAATAAGTGGTATTCTCTACCTTAAAAGATACTGTCACCAACCTGTATAATAGTTGTAGTTCATCATCAGTTATTCCCAAGGTATTAGTAACTTTTTAGAGTTGTTAAGCTACTAGGGAAAACAAAACAAATGTTCATCCAAGACTATATTTTTTAAAAATAGAATTTACTTTGCAGTGAAAAGGTATTATTTTTTCCTGTAGATCATGAAAAGGACTCCAAAAACATATAATCCTGTCCTTCACATAACTGTACATATATAAAACTATACTGTTTCTCAAAAAACTAATAATATCCCAGTAAAGTTAAAATTAACACAGAAACTAAGATAGAGGGAAATGATTGATACAAATAATCTGCAGCAAAGTTGGGAACAATTTTTTGCCTCATGATTCTCAGTTACTTTACTCGCAGTCCTAATCGCTTTTATAAGTTTTCTATGTTTATTTTGGCCAAAAAGCAGGTTTCTTCAAATCTAAGATGAAATCTCAACATATAAACTAAATGAAAGTATGGCTCCTCTAGCGTCAGAAGTTTGGAAACTGCCTAACTGCCCCTGCCTCCCACAAACACTCCATATGCCACTGCTGGGCTGCACCTCCAAATTTCCTGTGGAAGTTGTAATTCCCACACCCAGGATCTTGTCTCCACATTTATTTTTAAAACTTTCTATGTATAAAGTTAAGAAAATCTAGATATGATTTTCATTTCACTGTTTCCTGTGTATAGCTTGGATTTTTACATTTGCTCATGTCACCAGAATATGAAGAAACAAACTGAATTCTCCTAAAACCAAACAGCTTCATTCTAGCAAATGGCAACATACACACTTTGTTTTGTCAAGGTACGGGGTCACCTACTGCAACAGTGGCTTGGCACCTGAATACTGGCCCTTTCAGTAAAGGAACCGTCTTCACCTGTGTTAGCAGCAGTCAATCTTTATTAAAACAGACATTTTTTTTCTAATTCATACCAATTTCTTAACGACTCTAAGCAAAGAATTAAGGGAAAGGAATATTGAAGATTTTCAATAGATGACTTGGCTTTATGCTAACAGACTTTCACGATGAGCTTCTTCTGGCTGACAGGTGGAAGAGCAGTTCCCATAGCAGGCGTGTGGCAGAAGCACCACGGGCAGGTGTGCAACCCAAAGCTGAGCCACATCCGGGCACCCCAAGCTGACACATCGCCAACCCCAGGGTACAGTGTGTGAGACCCAGCCATTCCAGTTACGCTGGCCATGAGAGTGGTGATGACAAGTGGCTAGGGCCAGTGAAACAGGCTGTGATTACAACCAGGGAAAGCATCTGTTGAAACTAGACAGTCCAACAAATAAATACAGTCAAATTCATGCTAGAACAGTTACATCACTGCTCAAAATAAAAAAGGAGAGGATTAGGGAAAGGAAAAAATAAAGGCAAGTGAGAAAAGCGACACCGTTCACCTAAGTGAGGTCTTCAGAGCGAAGAGCGGTGGGGACTTGCCCCAGGGGCACTCACCGGCTGAGCAGCGTCTGCAAGGCCCCAAGCAGAGGCGCCCGCAGCTCCTGCGCCGCCTTCTCCCCGAGGTGGGCCAGGCAGTCCTCCACGGAGCTGTCCGGGTTCGCGGGGCTGAACACCGGCGAGGTGTGGCGGTCGAAGCCTGTGCTGGCGAAGGCTGAAGAAGCAAAAGGCGCACCCTCGTGAATGAGCAGGTGAGAAGTTGTGCTGTAAGCCCAGGGGTTAGGATGCGGACTACTGGGAACCACAGCATAGTGTAAGCCACGGAAAACGTCAGACGATCGTTACAGGGCATTAATCTTTCTTTCAAGAGGCCCTAGATTTAAAGCTTTTCTTAAAGAAAGATTTTTATGGAAATCTCAGCTTCAAGAGAAGAAAAAGGCTAACCTGACATATCAAAATGCACAGAGCAGCTTTGTGAATGACTGCAGACCCATTCCGACCAAGACGGTGAAGGAGAGCCTCTCCCAGCCCATCACCCAAGGGGGTCTGACCATTTCTTTTCGCCTCTAGAAACATGGCTCTTCTTAAACCAGATTCTCATCAGTTTTTCCACCTCAGAGAACCTCATGACCTTCATTCCCTTTCAGAGCAAACTTTTAAACCCACAGTCTTGCACACGGACATGTTTTACAGGTATGCACACTGCCCACCCACACAGCCAGCCCCTCCTCCATTCCTCACTCCCTGTTACACAGACACAACCCTGCTCTGATTGCAGTAATAATCCATGCTGGTCCAGGGAGCAGACAGGACGTATAACCCCTGGGAGTGGGGACAAGCGGTGTGCTGTCCCAGGAATCTGCCCTGCATCCTGTTTGTAACATCAATCAGTTAAATGTTAGGAAAGGAAAATAAAAGAAGATTAACATTAGGTTTCTGGATTTCTATAAATTTATATTCTTTCCTTACTAACAGGGAGCTGATTTATAGACATGATTTCTATTTTTTCTTATTAAAAATTACTGGGCAGGGAATTCCTTGATCCACTGCTGCTAAGTTGCTTCAGTCATATCTGACTCTGTACGACCCCATAGACGGCAGCCCACCAGGATCCTCTGTCCCTGTGATTCTCCAGGTAAGAATACTGGAGTGGGTTGCCAATTCCTTCTCCAACGTATGCAAGCATGCTAAGTCGCTTCAGTCATGTCAGACTCTGTGCGACCCTATGGACAGCAGCTCACCAGGCTCCTCTGCCCACAGGATTCTCCAGCAAGAATACTGGAGTGGGTTGCCAGTTCCTTCTCCTCCTTGGTCCACTAGTTCGGACCAATACTTTCACTGCCAGCGGCAGCGGCCTAGACTTAGATTTGAACCCTAGTTGGAGAACTATGTTCCAACAAGCAGTACGGGGAAGCAAATCAAATCAATGAAATCCCATCAATACGATTCCATTCATAATCCAATCTAATCGATCTGAATTAATCCCATCAATAAATCAAAGTAAATCCAGGCAATGTTACTGCACAATTAGTATAACACAGTATGCTGCCAATATAACTTTCATATGCACTGAGAAGCCAAAAAATTCATGTGATTTTTTTATTAAAACATCTGCTCTACTGCAGTGGCCTGAAACCCACAGTGTCTCTGAGTTATGTCTGTTTCCAATTCCATCCTACTCTAGCCCTCCTATCTCACCTGAGGGGGAGGGGAAAAAACTCAAAAATTGGCGTGAAGTTCACAGCCCAGAGGCATAAGCTCACTGAAGACTGAGACCTAACCACAGGGTCCCAGAGAGCTTCCCCCCTCCCCACAGCCCACCACCACCTCACTAAACACTGATTTACAACAGTCCCTGTTATTAAGTCAAATCAAATCAATCCGATCCATCAAATCAATCAAAATAAATCAAATCAAATAAGGAAATAAAATCTTATCAAATCAAATAGAACACGTGTGTATGTGTGGATGACCCTTGAAAATGCTGTGCTAAGAGACAGAAGCCAGCCCCAAGCCACTGCTCAGGCCGTGACTTCACTTACACGCAGACCCTCCCAGGAAGATGCATGGAGACAGGAAGCAGATTAGCTGGGGGTGAGTATGGCTGGGGAGCGGGAGCAGATAGGAAGTCACTGTTAACTTATACAGTGTTTCTTCTGGGGATGTGAACAACGCTCTAACTTTAGACTGTGATGGTGGCTGTACAATTCTGTGAATATAACAACCACTGAGCTGTGTACCTTTAAATGGGTAAATTTTTTGTATATATCTCAATGAAAAAATTATTTATGGAAAGCAAAGCAAGATATAACCCAGGGCTGCTCTGGTGGTACAGTGGTTATTAAGAATCCGCCTGCAACGCAGGGGACATGGGTTCAATCCCTGGTCTGGGAAAATTCTGCAGCCACAGAGCAACTGGGCCCCTGCTCCACAACTGTGAGCCTGCACGCCCTGGAGCTTGTGCTCTGCAGTAAGAGAACGCACCAGAGTGAAGAGCACACCCTCTCACCATAACTAGAGACAGCCTGTGTGCAGCCACGAAGACCCAGCAGAGCCAAAAGTAAAATAAAAATAATTTTTTAAAAAAGGAATAACCCAAATGCTCCCCTCCATAAATAAGGGAAAGATTGAGTAAATCTTCGTTTGATATATGGATTTTTAAAGTTTATGATTTAATGTTAAGCACAAAGTCTGTAGCCATAAAATCACAGGCACACTGCTGCGACCACCATCTACAATATATGCATGAGAAGGAAGGAAGCACATTGACAGCTCTCTCTTTAATGTTATTAATATAAAGATAACAAATCACACTGAATGGAAAGTACCTTAATATGACTGATTAGTTCAATACTTAACACCAGAAAAGGGTCCACCTCATCTGCTGGGTATATTTTGGAAACTTATTAATATAAACAGATCCCCCAGGAAAGGAAATGGTACCTTCTAGTTTCACCACTATAATCCTAGGCCCAAGAAGTTATGTAATATTGTGAACACTTGGCTGTAAAAAAACAAATGAAGCCACACCAAACAGAGCCACTAATTAACTAGGAAATAAGAATAAAGAGACCTTCAGAAATTTCTTTGTCCAGGGATTTGAGCTCTTCTTCAATTTCAGTTTTAACTTTTAATAAAACTTCTTGATCCAGAGATTGTGAAACTGTATCTTGCTGAACCCCTGAAAGCAACAAGAAAGGTTACTATCGAAAGACAGAAAACATTAGAACATGGATAGGATGTTTAAGCAATAAGTCAGAAAGTACAATATCAAAACTCATTATCATGCCCAAGGGCTAGGAGAATCTTAAAAATGAGGCCAGGCTGAGGCCAGGCAGGTTGCACCACTAGCCCACCCCTGGAGGAGCCGTGACTGGAGCTCAGGCCTCAGGCCAGCGTGGACAGACCACCAATTCAATTCAGCCTGTGTCCTCGGCTTCCGGTTGGGCTGCTAGGAAGAAGACTGCTCAGAAACATTTCTGACATAATAGAGAAGAAAACCTGAAAGGCTATCATGTTCCCTTACCTTCATATCTCCATGCAAACTGCATTCCAAGAGAAAGCCTTGATTAACAAAGCATTTGTATCTTCCAACTTAGGAAAACCATAAACATAACCAAGTGTGAGGCAAAAGCTACTCTCATACAGTAAAAGGAAAGGAAGGGCTCGCTCTGTAGCACAGAAAGGAGAACAAAAAGGACAGCTAACCAAAATAAAACTCAGACCCTCAAAAGGGTTTTTGTCACGGAAAATATAAAATTCCTTAGGTATTTCTACCAGAAATGCAACAGAAAGGATCCCCTCATGGTCATGGTTAATATTTATCTGGTTAAATGACATTTGATTTAACATTTCTGCCTATGTAAATATCTTAGTTGAAACTACATAAATAAAAATTTTAAAACATTACCTACAACAATATGCTACTAAGCAACCAATGGATCACTGAAGAAATCAAAATGGAAATCAAAAATACCTGGAGACAAATGGAAACACAACCACCCCAAATCCATGGATTAAAGATTTATAACACCTGAAACCATAAAATTCTAGAAGAAAACAGGCAGTATGCACTTTGACGTGGACCTCAGCATTATTTTTTTGGCTATGTCTCCTCAGGCAAGGGAACAAAAGCAAACATGAACAAACGGGGCTACATCAAACTAAAAAGCCTTCGCATGGTGAAGAAAACCATGTGCAAAGCATAAAGGCAGCCTAATGAATAGAAGATATTTGCGAACAATAATATCTGGCATACATAAAGAACATATACAGCTAGACATTAAAAAACCCCGAAACAGAAAAGACTCAATTTAAATTGGGCAGAGGACCTCAATAGGTATTTACAAAGAAGACACAAAGATGCCACCAGGCACACGAAAAGGTGTTCAACATCACTAATTACCTGGAAAATGCAAATGAGAGCCACACTGAGATTATCAACTCACACCTGTCAAAACGGCTATTACTAAAGAGGCAATAAATAACAAATACTGGCAAGGTGGTAGATTGTCGATGAAAATGGAGATGATACATGTGGCTGTAACTGATACAGTCAATATGGAAACCAATACAGAGATTCCTCAAAAAGTTAAAAACAGACCACCACAGTATCCAACAATTCCACTTCTAGATATTATGCTGAAGAAAATAATTCAAAAAGATATATGTGTATATATATGTATATATAAGGGGCTTCCCTTATGGCTCAGCTGGTAAAGAATTAGCCTGCAATGTGGGAGACCTGGGTTCGATCCCTGGGTTGGGAAGATCCCCTGGAGAACGGAAAGGCTACCCACTCCAGCATTCTGGCTTGGAGATTTCCACGGATTGTATAGTCCATGGGGTCGCAGAGTCAGACACGACTGAGAAACTTTCATACACACACACACACACACACACACACACACATACACCCTCAAAGAAAAACAAATGAAAAAAGGCAAAATGATTGCCTGAGGAGATACAAATAGCTGAGAAAAGAAGAGAAGCAAAATGCAAAGGAGAAAAGGAAAGATATACCCATCTGAATGCAGAGTTCCAAAGAACAGCAAGGAGAGATAAAAAAGCCTTCCTCAGGGATCAATGCAAAGAAATAGACGAAAACAATAGAATGGGAAAGACTAGAGATTTCTTTGAGAAAATTAGAGATATCAAGAGAACATTTCATGCAAAGATGGGCACAATAAAGGACAGAAATGGTATGGACCTAACAGAAGCAAAAGATATTAAGAAGAGGTGGCAAGAATACACAGAAGAACTATACAAAAAAGATCTTCATGACCCAGATAACCACGATAGTAAGATCACTCACCTAGAGCCCGACATCCTGGAATGTGAAGTCAAGTGGGCCTTAGGAAACATCACTATGAACAAAGCTAGTGGAGGTGACGGAATTCCAGCTATTTCAAATCCTGAAAGATGATTCTGTCAAAGTGTTGCACTCAATATGCCCAGCAAATCTGGAAAACTCAGCAGTGGCCACGGGACTGGAAAAGGTCTGTTTTCATTCCAATCCCAAAGAAAGGCAATGCCAAAGAATGTTCAAACTACTGCACAATTGCACTCATCTCACACACTAGTAAAGTAACACTCAAGAGTTCTCCAAGCCTGCAATGTGGGAGGTGAACTGTGAACTTCCAGATGTTCAAGCTAGATTTAGAAATGGCAGAGGAACCAGAGATCAAACTGTCAATATCCGCTGGATCATCAGAAAAGCAACAGAGTTCCAGAAAAACATCTATTTCTGCTTTATTGACTATGCCAAAGCCTTTGACTGTGTGTATCACAATAAACTGTGGAAAATTCTGAAAGAGATGGGAATACCAGACCACCTGACCTGCCTCTTGAGAAACCTGTATGCAGGTCAGGAAGCAACAGTGAGAACTGGACATGGAACAACACACTGGTTCCAGATCGGGAAAGGAGTACACCAAGGCTGTATACTGTCACCCTGCTTATTTAACTTACATGCAGAGTACATCATGAGAAACGCTGGGCTGGAAGAAGCACAAGTTGGAATCAAGATTGCTGGAAGAAATATCAATAACCTCAGATATGCAGATAACACCACCTTTATGGCAAAAAGCAAAGAATAACTAAAGAGTCTCTTGATGAAAGTGAAAGAGGAGAGTGAAAAAGTTGGCTGACAACAACATTCAGAAAAATAAGATCATGGCATCCGGTCCCATCACCTCATGTCAAATAGATAAGAGAAACAATGAACACAGTGACAGACTTTATTTTTCTGGTCTCCAGAATCACTGCAGATGGTGACTGCACCCATGAAATTAAGAGACACTTGCTCCTTGGAAGAAAAGCTATGACCAACCTAGACAGCATATTAAAAAGCAGAGACATTACTTTGCTAACAAAGGTCTGTCTAGTCAAAGCTATGGTTTTTCCAGTAGTCATGTATGGATGTGAGAGTTGGACTATAAATAGTGAAATGGATGAGATGGCTGGAGGAGTCTGTTTCTGTTTTTTTGTATTTGTTCATTTGTTTCGTTTTTTAGATTCCATATATAAGTGAAATCATATGGTATTTGTCTTTGTCTGACTTCTTTCACTTAGCTTAATACCCTCTAGGCCCATCCATGTTGTCACAGATGGTAGGATTTTATTCTTTTTAGTGGCTGAACAGTTCGGTAGCTCAGTCATGTCCGACTCTTTGTGACCCCATAGACTGCAGCACGCCAGGCCTCCCTGTCCATCACCAACTCCCAGAGTTCACTCGAACTCATGTCTATTGAATCGGTGATGCCATCCGGCCATCTCACCCACTTCAGTATTCTTGCCTTGAGAAGCCCGTGAACAGGATGAAAGGCTGAACAGCATCTGTCGTGTCTGTGCGCCACACCTTCTTCATCCACCAATCCGGCTGCTGGTGTTTCCAGGCTTAATTACTGTCAGTAGTGGTGCAGTGAGCATGGGGGTGTGTGTCAGCTCAGTCGTTCAGTCGTGTCTGACTCTTTGCGACTCTTTCAGACTCTTTGAACTGAGCCTCACTGAACTATTCAGCCACTAAAAAGAATGAAATCCTGTTGCCATCTGTGACAACATGGATGGGCCTAGAGGATATTACGCTAAGTGAAAGAAGTCAGACAAAGACAAATACCATATGATTTCACTTATATATATGGAATCTAAAAAACAAAACAAATGAACAAATATAACAAAACAGAAACAGACTCATAGAGAACAAACAGGTAGCTACCAGAAGGGAGAGGGGTGGAGATGATTAAAAACAACAAAAAAGAATGCTAATTAGCCTGCTTGTGGCGATCACTTCACAATGAATGTTTATATGAAACCATCACACTGTATACCTTAAATGTATGCAATTTTTGTTAATGATTCCTAATAAAGCTGCTAAGTTTTAAAATTACATAAAACAAAAACAATCTTATGCAAAATTTGAAGACAATGTATCCTATGAGGAGGGTAATCTTTATAAATTCTTGTCAAGCATAAAAATCTATCTTGGCATATGGGCTTTTTGTTTTATTCTGGTAAAATACACCTAACAAATTTTACCATCTGTATCATTTTTAAGTCTATAGTTCAGTGGTATTAAATACATTCAAAATGTTGTGCAGCCATCACTGCCATGCACTTCCAGAACTCTTCATTTTGTAAAACCAAAAATTCAGACCCATTAAACAGTAACTCTCCATTACCTCCTCTCTTCAGCCCTTGGCAACCACCACTGTGCTTTCGCTATGTAATTCTGACTACTTGAAGTACTTCACCTAACTGCAATCAAACAGCGTTTGTATGTCAGGGACTGGCTTAGTTCACTTACAGACAGGCTTATAATAAACTAAAGTTGGTTATAATTAAAACAGGCTTTCCTTTTAAAAGTAATTTGTAGTTCAGATGGCTCTACAATGGCACTAACATAATTACACTAGTCAGTAAAGTGACTTCCAAAATATATGCAACGTTATCAAAATAAGGCAAACACAAATCAGAAAATTATTGTGGGTCAATCTTATTTCTTTCAAAGAAATTCTCTCTCTTCCTTCTGGCTTTCTGGAAGGCATCTCAATAGAGGGGAAGGAAAGCTTTCCAGCCAAGCACTCCAGTTCATTACACAGGACCTCAGGCAAGGAAAACAGCCTCCTTGAACCTGTGCGGTTACTGAAACAGGAAAACAATACCTGTCACAAAGGGAAGCTGTCAAGAGCAAAGAGATAAGGAAGTTAAGTTCCACCACATCAAAAATGCTCAGCAGGGGGCTTCCCTCGTGGCCCAGGGGACCTGAGTTAAACCCCTGGTCCAGGAGGGCGCCACAGGCTGCAGAGCAACCGAGTTCAAGCACTGCAAGCGCTCAGCCTGTGCTCTGCAGCCACGAGAAGCCTGAGCCCCACAACTAGAGAGCAGCCCGCTCACTGCAACTAGAGAAAAGCCCGCACAAGGCGACAAAGACCCAGCACAGCCAAAATTTAAAACTGCTCTACAGACAGTGACCCCACGCACCACCCGTTCTGAATCTCTAAACGTTAACACTGCACAGTGTGAATCAGCTCACCATGGATCCCTGATTAACGATGTCCATACAGAACCTGCTTTCAGTACACTCAAAGTCGGGACCAGCAGGGATACACTTCAGTTTACATAATGCCAAAGCATCTGTTTTAAGCAGTTACTCTTGTTCTCCAACTGCTGCAACAGAGAACAGCTTAGGATTTAATATCAATTGATCTAAAACTAAAATGTATCTTTTCCTGAACACATGTCCAACAGAATTTAATTAATTTATATCAAAAATGCAGAAGAAAAGTTACCTTTTTAACTATAAGGGTACATATCACAATAAACTCATCTACGACATTTCACCAGGGAGCTTCAGTCCTAAGTACCAGAAGGTCCCTGGTGCTCCAGCTTTCCCAATGCGACCTATCTCTAAGGGACTTGACTTCAAACTTCCTCCGGGCTCAAATAATCTCTGCCATGCTCAAGAATGTAAGAATTTTGGTCAGTCATTGCCATGAGCTACAGCGAACACAGTGCTTTTAAGAAAAACTCTTCAAACATAATTCCACAACAGAAGCAGGGTAAACACCAGGCTGAAAAGCTTGAGTCAGCCCCTTAAGTTATGCAAAATCATCTCAAACTCAACATCTGCTAGCTTGCTCCTGACCTGTCCTTACTCAGAAACAGACTCTCGCCAGTCAACACAGCCTGCCAGGTAACCTTTTTATAAGGTTTCCTCATATAAGAGGCAGTGCCTCCATTCCACGCATTCTAGAATTTATCCTCAAATTAAGCTGGATCATCAGAAAAATCCCCAGATGGTATCAGCTATCTGTTTCAACTGAGTGCACTTTAGTGCCATTTCCTTAGCTTTTATCCAGAATTCCAGAGAAAAGAGTTTTGAAATGTAACACTGTGTTTGATATTGACAGTTTCTACTGCATTTCTTTGTGTCCTATGTAATAAAGCTCTACGTGAAAAACAATTCTTAAAGAATAACATTCCCCTTAAAATAGCATAGCTGCTTCTGGGAACTAAATACAGTAGTTCCCTTTGTGGGTTCAGCTAACCGCATCAGCCATGGTCCCAAATACTGCACAGAAAATTTTAGAAACAAAATTCATTAATTTTAGACTGCACACCATTCTGACTAGTGTGATGAAATCTGGTGGGGTCCTGAGACCTGAGTCATAGCCGGCATGTCCAGACCATGTAAGCTACCCACCCATTACTACGGAACACACAGCATCTGACGGCGGCCGGCACCACCTGAGACTCCTGGAGCACACTCCCAGGGACAGGAGGAGCTACTACCCACCTCCACTTTGCTGTGGCCTTGCCTCAGAACCAAGTTCACTGCTCAATGCTGAGACGACTGTACAGGACCCTACAGACAACATACCTGTGATCCATTGCTCCCACTACAGAAATGTACAGTCTTCCTATTCTGATTTCATTACAACTTACTTACTTCCATTATGTTCTAATTATAAGCCATATTAAACGACACATGATGTAGAATTTTTAAAAATTAATTCCTCTTCCCACCCGGTAGGCACTCACTGCCAATTTACTCACTAACAAAGAAAGGCATTTTTACCTAACCTGGACTCTTCCTTTTCCTGGTTATTTAATTCTGTCTACTCTGCAAGGACCAATTTCTCTTTTTTTGGCAATGCCACATAGCTTGCAGGATCTCAGTTCCCTGACCAGGGACTGAACTAGGCCCTCAGGAGTGAAAGTGCCAAGTCCTCACCACTGGACCACGAGGGAAGGACGAATTTAAGTCCCTGCAAGGACGAATTTAAGTCTCTCTACCTTTCCACAGTATCTTCACCAACTACTTACGTATGATTGACACTGAACGTGTATGTGCCGCGCAGTTTAATACTTAATATATACTGTCTTGTACCAATGATTTTATAGTTTATTACCGTTAGTCTAACCTAATTACAAACTATTTGAGCTAGTCCCTTAGTCCTAGACTTATGTCAAGTAAAGTCTAAAAGAATACACAAATAGTTGACATCAACAGCTGTCACTGTCTCTGTGATGAAGATTCAAAGGATTACAACCTATAACCCGACAAGCTTGCTGGGAAGAAGGGACACAAGAAAGGACCACAGAATGAAACTTATTAACCATTCAGAGGGGTTTGTAAAAGCTATCAGCGTATTTTGAGGCTACCTCAAGTATTTTAAAAGGTAAAAAGAAATAAATAAAACGAGTAGTCATTTAATGGAAGAGAGTAGGAATACAGGCCAGCCACATACACAGGACAGTAACGAGAACATTTACGCGCCCGCCCATGACAGCAGGAACTGTGCAGGAGGGACGGCAAGAGGGAGACCTCAGTCGTCATCTCATGTTCACGAGGGTCTTCCCCAACGTCTGAATCACAGAATTTTAGATCCGAAAAGGTCACGTCAGTCCACCCATCTCATACAAAGAATATGGGAGTTAGCAAATTTAGATGACTCGCCCAGGCACAAATAAATTATACAGAAATCAGATTAGAAAGTAGATATTCTGATAAGAAACATTATTACTAAATTCAAAGACATATGATTATAATTTCTGAAGTATAATGAATTATAAATAAGGAATATATGAATGCTTTATTTGCCATCTGCCTCTTTGAGGAAAATCTGCATGCCTAAAACATATACACATCCCCACACCCATCACACCACTCCCAACACCACCACCATGCCACAAAGAAAATGACAATTATGTCTTGGTTACCATATGCCTCATCCTGTCAGATTAAAGAAAAGCAGCTGATTAAAGGCGTACCTATTCTCATGAGACTAATGTGACGCTAATTACACACGACAAGTTGTCATACTTGATAATAAGCCATGTGGAAAACCTAAACCAGTAAAAAGTCTACTGCTGTCAGGATACAAAAGGCTATTTCTTCAGCTAACCAATGACAGAGACAGATTCACTGATTTTCTTTTAATCAACCCCCACTCCACCCTGACTTTCAAAAGCACAGAGCTACACACAAGACCAATGCAGCGTAAATCCTGCACTATAAATCCAGAAAAATATTTCAAAGATAAACAAACTTTATCACACTTAAATCCCACCCACCTCAATGTCAAAGAAAGGGTCAGGTGACTCAGCAAAACCATCATATTCCAGCCCCGAAATGCACTCAACTGAGTATCAGATCAATAAGCTTAGAACAGTTTCATGTATGGCCTAGACCTCTGAGAGCAAGAATGTTTTCTAAATCTATGGTTCCCTAAACTGGGGCACATTAGAAGTACCAAGAGAATATTAAACAATAATGAAGCAATAAGTAAAGATACAGATTCCCAGGCCCCATGGAGCACTTGGTTCAGCAGGTGTGGGGCAGTGCGCCACGATCTTTGTTTTGACAGGAATGCAGATGTTCAGACTAGACAAGAAAGTCCAGTGAGCACCCACTCAAAGTCCGGGTTCACAGTAGTCAGGATCAAACATCTCCTGTTCCTCATAGAAAGACCAGAGAAGAAACTTAAAAAGCGCACATCCCCAGGAATAGGGAACTGAACCAGAACCTGGGATCAGATTATAAGACAGGCCTGAAAGCTGACCTGAGATGGTGATACTCTCCAAAGTGACCTATGGAGTCAGTGCAATCCCATCAAAATTCCAACTGCCTCTGGGAATGGACAACTCAGTCCTGAAATTCAAACAGAACTGCAAAAGACAGAACATGGTCAAAGCAAGTTTGAAAAAGAACAAGGGTGAAGGATTACTCATACTTCACAATTTCAAAACTTACTACAAAGCTGTAAGCAGTCAACATAATGTGGTAATGGTGTAAGAACTGACATATAAACAAGCGGAATCTGAGAGCCAGAAATAAACCCATATATTTAAGGTCAAATGATTTTTTTATAAGGGTAAAAAGATATTCAATGAAGAAAACTATAGGCTTTACAACAAATGGCGCTGGAACAACTTGATATTCCTACATAAAAGGATGAATCTGGACCCCCACACTTCACATAAGAAAATTAATTCAGCAAACAATAAGGTCCTACTGTACAGCACAGGGAACTATACCCAATCTCCTGGGATAAATCATAATGGAAAAGAATATAAAAAAATAATGTATATATGTGTAACTAACTCACTTTGTTGTACAGCAGAAATTAGCACAACACTGTCAGTCAACTAACTTCAATTTTTAAAAATTTTAAAAATTCCTAAATGGTAATAAAAGAATTAATTCAAAATGGATCAAAGATCTAAATTTAAGAGCTAAAAAGTGTAAAGCTCTTAGAAGTAAACAGGTGAAAATGTGTGTGACCCTGGATTAGGCAATTGTTTCTTAGATATACACCCAAAAAACTAGAAATCAAAGAAAACATAAACAAGATTCTATAAAAATTTAAAACTTCTACATGTCCAAGAAAAGACAAAGCACAAAATGGAAGACACTATCTGGAACTATATATATCTCTCTCTCTTATTATAAGGGTCTGCTATAAAGAATTTTTACAATTTAACAATAGAAACGCAAATAACCCAATTTTAAAATGGACGAAGTATAGGAATATTTCTCCAATTACACAAACGGCCAGTAAGCACATGAAAAGATGTTCAGCATCTTTAGACATTAAGTGAAAGAAAGTGAAGTCGCTCAGTTGTGTCCGTCTCTTTGTGACCCCGTGGACTGTAGCCCACCAGTCTCCTCTGTCTGTGGGATTCTCCAGGCAAGAGTACTGCAAATTAAAATCACACTGAGCTACCACTGCACACCACCAAGATAGCTATAAGCAAAAAAATATGGACAACAGGGCCTGCTCTAGCAGTCCAGTGCCTAGGGCTCTGTGCTCCCAATGAAGGGGGCGTGGGTTCCATCCCGGGTCAGGGAACTAGATGCCACACGCCCCACCTCCTGCACGCGGCCGACTAGGGCCCTGTGCTGCCAGGTAAGTAGAGAAGATCTTAAAGCAAGAACAGCCAATTTGGTAAAGAAGCAGAGAAACAGGAACCCTCATATACCGCTGGTGGAACAGTACAGCCCCTTTAGAACACATCTTAGTAGTTTCTAACAAAGCTAAACATACTCTTACCATAAGATCTAGCAATCATGCTCCCGTGTATTATCCAAATGAGTTAAAAACTCACATCTATACAAAAGCTGCACAGAATGTTTATCAGAGTTTTATATGTAACTGCCAAAACTTGGAAGTAACCAAGATGTTCTTCAGTAGGTGAATGGATAAACAAACTGTGGTACATCCACACAATGAAATATTACTCAGCAATATAAAGAGATGAGCTATTACAAGGAGATACCACTTCTTATTCATTAGGAGAACTGCGACAAAGGGCAGAAAACAGCAATGCCGGTGAGGGTGTGCAGAATCAGCACCCCTGGGCACCGCTGGCTGGACTGTAAAATAACACAGGAACTGGGGAAGGGAGGGTGGCGTGTGCTCAAAACACTTGAACGTAGGATGGCCCAGCCATTTCACACCCGGGTGTACGCCCAAAAGAATGGCCAGCTGACACTCAGACCATTCTTACACCAATTTCTATCACTGCATTATTCACCACCGTCAAAAGGCAGAGATAACCCGATGTCTACCAGCCAGATGAATGGGTAAACAAAACAAGCTTTCTACACACAACGCAACATGAGTCAGCCTTAAAAAGGAGTAAAGTCTGAAAAATGCTGCAACACAGGTGACCCTTACAGACACGACGCTAAGCAAAACACGCTGGACACTAGAGGCCAGATACTGTGCGATTTCACTCCTATGAGACTAGCAGAGACAGAAGGAGAACAGTGTCTGCTTAGAGGGGGAGGGGAGAGTAGAATGGGGGATCAGTGTTTACAGCTGAATGAATAGCCAGCCAGCACCACGACACGCGTTCGACAGTCACATTACTAATCAACAGACACGAGCCTACTCTCCTTCCTAACCTAAGACATGTCTTAGTGAATCCCTGCTAATGACTACAACACCAAGGTGCTCTGTATTAATACAAGCAAAGTTGAATGTAACAAGTTGTTACTTGGGATCACATACACAAATCAGCAGGACTTCTGCCAGCCAGAGTACATAACGTTGAACGTATTCAACACAAACTAATGGAGTCCAGTCGAGCTGACAACGTTTGGAAAAGCACAAAGTTAACTATTTAAGGAGAAGTTATGAACCCAGCACATGACTCACTGAGGAAAAAATGAAAGACATTTCATGTGACAGAAATACTGAGTAATGATAGGGCCACCTTCTTTAGCCTCTTCTTCTCACACCTATTGCTTCATGAACTTGAAACCAAATCCTAACCACACTGCACCAATGCACCCTGCAGAGGCTCTATTTATAACAGCACGGCACAGAAGGGAGACTCCCACAGGCTTCAGATAATAAACTGGAGAGCAAAGCAGCAGAGATGGCAGGTAGAGCCCAAGCTTCCCCAAGAGGCCAGCACACACATCTGCATTCACGTGCGATGCTGTGTACTTGGGCTTAAGGCAGCAATACAAGGGTGACAAGCAAATTTCAAAAGCAAAACAGAAACATGAAAGCAGGTAAACCTCTCAGGTCTACAAGATTTGGGTAGAAAAAAGTTCTATGCTCATGCAGAAGGAAAACAACTGATTAACTCAGGCTCACATAAATGCGTAGGTCTTTACAAACTTAATAAATCACAGGGCTTGAAAAGGCCTGGTTTTTGTGGACCGTGAAGTCTGTTACAGTTAAAAAATATCATAAGTAAGTGGAATCTGGGTAAATGGGAACATATGTATGTATTTGAGTAACCAACTCATCTAGTTTGCCCAGGACTTTCCCAGTTTTACTCAAGCCTGGGCAAACTGGACAGCTGGTCACCCTAATGTGCAAGGGGAGACACGCTAATGAGGACAGGAATCTAGGCTGCAATAATAAATAAAAGCAGTGACTTCAGCAACTTAACCCAAAGGTGCATCCCTCCTGTGTGCGCCAGATCTAACCTGGGGACTGGAGGCAAGAAGACTGTATCCTACAGTGACTCCGCAGCCCTGCCTTCGGGTGGCGGTGCGCTCCCGTGACTGCAAGCTCAGGAACACCTCTCCCCCTTCAATCAGCCTACACACATCACAGGCAAGGGAAACACAGTGGGGAGAAGGCACCCTGGCCCTTAAAATTTGGGATGGGAATACCAGACCACCGTACCTGCCTCCTAAGAAATCTGTATGTAGGTCAAGAAGCAACAGTTACAACTGGACATGAAACAACAGATGGGTTCAAAATTGGGAAAGGAGTACAACAAGGCTGAATACTGTCACCTGCTTATTTAATATATGCAGAGTACATCAAGCAAAATCCTGGGCTGGATAAATCACAAGCTGGATTCAAGATTGCTGCGAGAAACATCAACAACCTCAGATATGCAGATAGTACCACCCCTAAAGGCAAAAAGTATAGGAACTAAAGTCTCTTGATGAGGANTCTTAGTGAATCCCTGCTAATGACTACAACACCAAGGTGCTCTGTATTAATACAAGCAAAGTTGAACGTAACAAGTTGTTACTTGGGATCACATACACAAATCAGCAGGACTTCTGCCAGCCAGAGTACATAACGTTGAACGTATTCAACACAAACTAATGGAGTCCAGTCGAGCTGACAACGTTTGGAAAAGCACAAAGTTAACTATTTAAGGAGAAGTTATGAACCCAGCACATGACTCACTGAGGAAAAAATGAAAGACATTTCATGTGACAGAAATACTGAGTAATGATAGGGCCACCTTCTTTAGCCTCTTCTTCTCACACCTATTGCTTCATGAACTTGAAACCAAATCCTAACCACACTGCACCAATGCACCCTGCAGAGGCTCTATTTATAACAGCACGGCACAGAAGGGAGACTCCCACAGGCTTCAGATAATAAACTGGAGAGCAAAGCAGCAGAGATGGCAGGTAGAGCCCAAGCTTCCCCAAGAGGCCAGCACACACATCTGCATTCACGTGCGATGCTGTGTACTTGGGCTTAAGGCAGCAATACAAGGGTGACAAGCAAATTTCAAAAGCAAAACAGAAACATGAAAGCAGGTAAACCTCTCAGGTCTACAAGATTTGGGTAGAAAAAAGTTCTATGCTCATGCAGAAGGAAAACAACTGATTAACTCAGGCTCACATAAATGCGTAGGTCTTTACAAACTTAATAAATCACAGGGCTTGAAAAGGCCTGGTTTTTGTGGACCGTGAAGTCTGTTACAGTTAAAAAATATCATAAGTAAGTGGAATCTGGGTAAATGGGAACATATGTATGTATTTGAGTAACCAACTCATCTAGTTTGCCCAGGACTTTCCCAGTTTTACTCAAGCCTGGGCAAACTGGACAGCTGGTCACCCTAATGTGCAAGGGGAGACACGCTAATGAGGACAGGAATCTAGGCTGCAATAATAAATAAAAGCAGTGACTTCAGCAACTTAACCCAAAGGTGCATCCCTCCTGTGTGCGCCAGATCTAACCTGGGGACTGGAGGCAAGAAGACTGTATCCTACAGTGACTCCGCAGCCCTGCCTTCGGGTGGCGGTGCGCTCCCGTGACTGCAAGCTCAGGAACACCTCTCCCCCTTCAATCAGCCTACACACATCACAGGCAAGGGAAACACAGTGGGGAGAAGGCACCCTGGCCCTTAAAATTTGGGATGGGAATACCAGACCACCGTACCTGCCTCCTAAGAAATCTGTATGTAGGTCAAGAAGCAACAGTTACAACTGGACATGAAACAACAGATGGGTTCAAAATTGGGAAAGGAGTACAACAAGGCTGAATACTGTCACCTGCTTATTTAATATATGCAGAGTACATCAAGCAAAATCCTGGGCTGGATAAATCACAAGCTGGATTCAAGATTGCTGCGAGAAACATCAACAACCTCAGATATGCAGATAGTACCACCCCTAAAGGCAAAAAGTATAGGAACTAAAGTCTCTTGATGAGGATGAAAGAGGAGAGTGAAAAGCTGGCTTAAAACTCAACATTCAAAAAACCAAGATCATGGCATCTGGTCCCACCACTCCATGGCAAACAGATGGGGAAAAGTGGAAACAGTGACAGATTTTATTTTCTTGGGCTCCAAAATCATTTCGGATGGTGCTGCAGCAATGAAATTAAAGACGCTTGCTCCTTGGAAGGAAAGCTATGACAAATCTAGACAGCGTATTAAAAAGCAGAGACATCACTTTACCAACAAAGTTTTGTAGAGTCAAAGCTATTGTTTTTCCAATAGTCATGTATGGATGTGAAAGTTGGACCATAAAGAAGGCTGAGTGCCTAAGAATGGATGCTTCTGAACTGTGGTGCTGGAGAAGACTCTTGAGAGTCCCTTGGATCAAACCAGTCAATCCTAAAGGAAATCAACGCTGAATATTCATTGGAAGGACTGATGCTAAAGCTCCAGTACTTTGGCCACCTGATGCAAAGAGCTGACTCACTGGAAAAGACCATGATGCTGGGAAAGATTGAGGGAATGAGGAGAAGATGGGTTAACAGAAGATGAGATGGTTAGATGGCATCAGTGACTCAACGGACATGAATCTGAGCAACTCCAGGAGGTAGTGAAGGACAGGAAAGCCTAGTGTGCTGAAGTCCATGGGCTTGCAGAGAGTCAGACACGACTTAGCAACTGAACAACAGCAACAATTGTCACAGGGGCAACTCAGCTCAAGTGAAAAAACTGATAGGAATATGCATGGCTCATTGGCAGTCTAAAGCAACAGTAGCCAGGAGACACGACCGGCAACGGGGTCTTCTGTAGGGTAGACTGAGGGAAAAAGAGCACCTGTGGGTTCCTGATGTGAGAGGTAATGTAAGGAAGTGCAGCTTGCTTGTAGACTTCAAATTACATGATGGAGAACACAGGAAATGAAGGAGAAAAATCAGGAGACATTTCTTTCCAATCCTGAGGCAGGATTTAAAAGAAAATGGTAGAATTGTCACAGAACTCTAACAGTTAATAATAGTAGACAAAGAAAGAGGGAAAGAAAGAGGAAGGAAGCAGAGATGAGAGGTAAAGGATGACTGTAATGTTTCAAGCCTGGAGAGCAGGTGGTTAAGACTCTGCATTTCCAATGCAGGGGGTGTGGGTTCAATTCCTGGTCTGGGAACTGAGATCCCACCTGCCGCATAGCATGGCCAAAAGAAAGGAAGCGATTATCTGAAAAAAGACCAATTAGTCTGTCTGGGACTTACTCACTTGGCTGAATCTGGGGTGCTGAGGTCAAGACTACAAAATTACTATCCCTGTTATGCTAATTGAGATTCTACTGACAATTACCTTAATCAGGTGTTACATGAAATAATGGATGGCTTTCACTTCATGTAAACTGGAGGGGTGGGTGGCTCGGAGGGGTGGCCTGCAAGAGCCCCAGCGTCCCTGTGTGTGCCAAGCATGACAAACTGAAGGCTAAGTTCCTCTGACCAAGCCCTCTCCACGGCTGGCGATGAAATAACTAGGCAGGTGCAGCGACCACATGACTGCTTGCTCCTTTTTGGTTCTGCAGTTTGACTCTGGACAATTTACAAAGGTAAATAACCATGAGAGGTACGGGTAAGCAACATAAAGAACTGCTCTTCACTACCCTCTCTACAAATAATGTGCTGAGTTACCAGACCCACTGCAGGTTGAGCACACGCAGACAGATGGTAGACGCCACCCAGCACACGTGTACAGGGCATGTGCCTGCCAAGAGTCAGTTACCGTTCTCCCAAACTATCTATTATATTGGGAACACTGGGACTTCCTGGCAGTCCAGTGCTTAGGACTCTGCACTTTCAATTTGGGGTCGGGGGTGGCGATGGGGGCAGGTAGATCCAATATAACCAGTAAACCAGTATAACCAGTAAAGTTATACTGGTCACTGAAATGGTGCAACTGACTTAAAATTACAGATATCACTGAAGTATGATATGTAGTGAGGCTTGCTGAAAGCGAAATTATGTTTTGTGAAGCTGCTTTTAAAAACGCCACCTTCAGGTAGGTGTGAGAGAAACAACTGTAACAGAGGGGAAGAAATCGTGAGAATCTAGAACGCCTCTTCAATGAAACTAGAAGTGCTTCTCCGTGCTTGCTCCACTTGAAGCATGAATTCTGAAGTGCACATAACAGATATGGAGTTTAGTTTACGGTAGAAAGAGGACATGGAATTCCAATCAACAGATTCATACTCAGAAAGAAAAATGCCTTGACCATACACCAAAATTACTAAGTAAATGCACATTTATTAACATTTTAACTAAAATTTCTTATAACAACCACTTTGTTTAGAATTCCTTCTTGCCTTGACTTCTTCAGTAAAAGCCCTATTACCAGTGTTAGTGACCTAGATAAAAGGGGTTCTATGGTAAACCAAAAACTGCATCGCAGTCTATCAATGTTTAAAAAGATGGAAACATTTAGACATGCAATAATGGAGATACAAGACAAAAACATGTAAACATGATAAAATGGTGGGGAAAAAAATCGCCACAATCACTGTGATCACTTATCACAGCTGTTGGAGAGCTCTGCAGTGGTGCTCAGCCGAGTCCACTTTCTGTGGCCCCAGGGACTGCAGCCCGCCAGGCTCCTCTGACCATGGGATGCTCCAATCAGGTGCCATTTCCTTCTCCAGGGGATCTTCCTGACCCAGGGATCAAACCCATGTCTCTTGAATCTCCTGCATTGGCAGGTGGATTCTTCACTACTAGTGCCTCCTGGGAAGCTCCTGAAAACTATGTGAATACTGAGTAATATCAGAAGACAACAGAAAGTAAAATAGCTGCTGTCTGAGTTTGGTGAAATAATAAATTAAATATTTGGTATAGTATTTAAATATTTAAATAATAAATTAAATTTTAGTAGGAAAAAAATTTTCTTTTATGGTGTCTTTGAAGCTATTTTGATGTAATTTTGTGTAAACAGCTACTGAGCTCAGTGAATTCAAAATATGATTCAATGTTTAAAACACAACACACTCTCGAGTTATAAGTCAGCATTTACAAGCTCTGTTAAGACATCTCTGGTCATCCCTATAGTTAGAATGGCTAAGGGAGCCCATCTTTTCTGAATCACAACAGGATACTTTCTTGAACTAAAACAGCAGCAGATAAGAACTACCTCCATGGCTACAGTAAAATCTGTGATGACAATATTTAAGAAGATGATGTTACATATTAATGAGGAAGACTAATTCAGACTCTAGTAAGCTTTGTCTAGCAAATTAAAATACAACACAAAGAACTGTGCTAAAAACTCTCTAAGTCTGAGAGATTAATCCACTATTTAAATCTAATATCCTTACTACTATATAAATAACAGATAAATAAGGACCTACTGTACAGCACAGAGAACTATATTCAGTATTTCGTAACAACCTAGCAGATGAAAGAATCTGAAAAAGAACTGACATTTATCTATAACTGAATTACTGCTGCACACCTGAAACTAATACAGCATTGAAAATAAGCTATACTTCAATTAAAGAAACAATATCCTTGAAAAAAACATAATTCTAAGAACTTGTTATAAACTTCAAAAATAATTATTTAATTCTAACCTATATCCTGTTAAGTAGGAAATCTCCAAAGGCACATGTAGTTGTATTTATTTACATGTATTTAGTATGTTTTTTACCTCTACCAACGGCAATCATTCAAAATACTGAGCTCGTGAGCCTCCCCTGGTGGTCCAGGGGTTAAGAATCCATGCTTCTACTGCAAGGGGCACAGGTTCAATCCCTGGTTAGGGAACTAAGATCTCTTAAACCAAGTGGAGCAACCAAAAAAAAAAATCAAGTTATCAAAAAAAAAATTAAAAGTCATGATCAGGGGTTGGGAAGGGACAGAGTGAAGGGTTAGTCTTAAGAGCTGATAGCATTATTCAGACTCACAGCCATGGCTATACAGTGCTCAGACACACATTTTGGCACACATCAATTATTACTAATTAATTCAACCACAAACCAAAGACGATACCTTGGGGTGAGGAAGCATGCTGCTCCTGCAGCTTCTCCTGAGAGAGGAGTCCCAAGTAGCTCAGAACCACGTACTTCGTTTCATAGTGAAATCCTAGAGGCACGGTAGTTGAGGACGCCATGAGGGTGGCCGGCAGAGCTCCGAAAATGTCTACTTACAGATGTACAAAACCTAAAACCAGAAGAGTATTTTTTTAGTGTACAGTTCATTACACACCGAGATGTCCCGGGTGGCCAGTGGTTGGGAATCCACCTTGCAATGCAGGGGACCTAGTTCCATCCCACATGCCCCAGGGGCGACTGAGCTCTCACAACACAACGGAGAGTCCTAAGCTATAATGGAATATCCCGAGTGCCACAACTAAGAGCTGATGCAGTCAAATAAATAAACAGTGGGTTTTTTTAAAGTTTGTTACATGCCAATACATTCTCCCATTAACTCCAACCATTCAACTAAATACCAAAATAAATATTTCTCAGACTTATCCTTGGTAATCTTTAAAAAACATAACTTCAGTTTACTTAGAGTAGGAATGCATGTACTCAGATTTCAGGTCAAAAGCACATTTCCCTTCTCTCTTCCCCAGTTACCCTACTTTCACCTATGTGGCAAGAACAGCAGCTCTGCCATCTCTTTACGCTGCCCCAGCCCCCAGCCAGTATGCTCTCATTCTTCTGCTATTAAAGCCTTCACGTTCCTGCAGGGTCCACGGTGCGCAGCTGCACATGACATCTCCCGTTTCCTCCGCAGCTTCGTGTGCCACACGACTAGTCTGAGTACGAGCAGTGAGAGAAGCTGTGTGTGCAATGGGGTGGTGGAGGGCGGGAAGAGGGGGTGTCCTCTCCTTGCAGACTTCCTCTCACCTCCTCTCTGGACTTGAAATACGACGACAGCAGACACCTCTCCAGGGGGCAGCAGAAGACAGGAGAAACCTGGGCCCCTCAATGGCGCTGCGGAGCAGAGTCGCTCTGCCCGCCTTTACTGCCCGCCTCTGAACTCTTCCTCAAGTCAACTTTATTCCGAATCTCTTCAGGAGGCACTTTAACTTGTATCCTAATCAATGTGAGTCCAGCTCCACTTCTCCACCTGGACCCAACCGTTTTACCTACCATGTACCATGTACCCCTGTTTTAAAGACCTATTCCTTTGGCAGCTTTCAAATATATCATGCAGAATTATATATACTATGCTCACCAGGCTGCAAGTTACAAACTCGGGATTTATTTACATCATAATCAGTTTGTATCTTTTAACTCCTACTATGTATCTTAATAGTCACTGCAAACCAAAGTGTTTTATTAAGGTTTCCAAATAATTGTTTTCTACTTAAAGCAATGATACAGACTGTTTTAAGATCTTAAGAAATATCTGATAAAATAAAAACATTCAGATAACCAATAATAGGAAAAAGAGACAGGGCATGTTGACAAAATTTAAGATCTGTACTAAACAAACTAAGATAAATGAATAAACAATGAAAGAAAGTATGGAGAATTTGAAATACACAGAATAAAAGAGTGACTATATAAAGAGATTAAAAAGAATGAACATCAAAGTCTGGTTTCAAGGGAAAAAAGGAGTCTGAGAACAGAGACAAAGGGTCTGACAATTCTTTAATTTTGTCACAATGAAAGAGACTTAAGCATGCTTACATTCAGTGAAAGCCGATGAGAAATAAAAAGAGAGCAAGGAATAAATTACTAAGTAAAGTTCTGAAAGAGAGGAGAACAGAGGAAATCAACAACAAAATTTAACTTTTGCAAAGTCTCAGTTGTTTTTGTTAAGGGGAACAAAGAAGTACTCATCTTCTGAATAATGCTTTAAATTAAAAAAAAAAGATGAATGTTCTAGAATTTGTTATAATCAAATTTCTTGTATTTATCCAGGCACCCCAATGCAGCACTATTTACAATAGCCAAGCTGTGGAAGCAACCTAAATGTCCACTGACAGAGGAATGGATAAAAATGATGTGATGTTTACACACACACACACATGTGCACATGGACTGGAATATTTCACACACACACATGCATGCATGGACTGAAATATTACTCAGCCATAAAAAAGAATGAAATAACGCCATTTGCAGCCACACAGATGCACCTAGAGATTATTACACTAAAGGAAATAATTCAGAAGAGAAGACTAATACTATATGCCATCACTTACATGTGGAATCTAAAATACGACACGAATGAACTCACCTACAAAGCAGAAGCAGACCGGCAGACACAGAGAGCAGGCTTGTAGCTGCCGAGGGGGCGGAGGGAGGGCTGAGATGGATCGGGACTTTGGGATTTGCAGATGCAAACTACACTAAAATGGATAAACAACAAAGTCCTACTGTACAGCACGAGAAAGTATATTCCCTGTGATAAATCACAATGTAAAAGAATGTGTACGTATGCATAACAATCACTGTGATGTACAGCAGAAATTACCACACAGACCATCTGTCTGGTTCAGTTGGGAAGAGAGTACAACAAGGCTGTATATTGTCACCCTGCTTATTTAACTTCTATGCAGAGTGCATCATGTAAAATGCCATGCTGGATGAATCACAAGCTGAAATCAAGATTGCTGGGAGAACTAACAACAACCTCAGATATGCAGATACCACTCAAATAGAAGAAAGTGAAGAGGAACTAAAGCCTCTTGATGGGGGTGAGAAAAAGGAGTGAAAAAGCTGGCTTAAAACTCAACATTCAAAAAACTAAGATCATGGCATTTGGTCCCATCACTTCATGGTAAATGGAAGGGGAAAAAGTGGAAACAATGACAGATTTTATTTTCTGGGGCTCCAAAATTACTTTGGACAGCAACTGCAGCCATGAAATTAAAAGACACTTGCTCCTTGGAAGGAAAGCTATGCTAAACCTAGACAGCATATTAAAAAGCAGAGACATCCCTTTGCCGACAAAGGTCTGTTTACTCAAAGCTATGGTTTTTCCAGTACTCATGTATGGATGTGGAAGTTGGACCATAAAGAAGGCTGAGCGCCGAAGAACTGATGCTTTCAAACTGTGGTGCTGGAGGAGACTCTTGAGAATCCCTTAGACAGCTAAGAGAACAAAGCAGTCAATTCTAAAGGAAATCAACCCTGAATATTCACTGGAAGGACTGATGCTGAAGCTCTAATACTTTGGCCACTTGATGCAAAGNGGAGACTCTTGAGAATCCCTTAGACAGCTAAGAGAACAAAGCAGTCAATTCTAAAGGAAATCAACCCTGAATATTCACTGGAAGGACTGATGCTGAAGCTCTAATACTTTGGCCACTTGATGCAAAGAGCTGACTCACTGGAAAAGACCTCGATGCTGGGAAAGATTGAAGGCAAAAGGAGAATGGGGCGAAGGAGGATGAGATAGTTAGATAGCAACACCTATTCAATGGACATGAATTTGAGCTAACTCTAGGAGATAGTGAAGGACAGGAACCTGGTGTGCTGCAGTCCATGAAGTCGAAAAGAGCTGGACTGACTTAGCTACTGAACAACAACAGAAATTCCACAATATTGGGAATTCCCTGGTGGTCCAGTGGTTAGGATTTGGTGCTTTCACTGCCCTGGCCCAGGTTCAATCCCTGGTTGGGGAACTAGATCCCACAAGCCACATGGTGTGGGAAGAAAAGAGAAAGAAATGAACACAACACTGTAAATCAACTATACTACAATAAAATGTATTTATCAGAAATCCACATCTCTGAAGACACTTTTAATTACACACCAACCCAGATGCTACAGACAAAGCATCTAGGATTTTTAATCTAGTACTCTTCAAATTTTCTTAGAAATCCCAACTGCCTAACCATAAATGCCATAAAGCCGACCAGAGTTGGACATGACTTGGCGACTGAACAACAAATGCCATCGTAGTCATGACTTTATAATTCCCCACCTTCCAAACTCACCATCCTATTCACAATGAAGTCCTCAGCTGTAGTATACATGTCAGTAGCCATACATCCACACTGTTGATGAAGGCTTCTATTACACTTAATGATCCACACTAAGGAAGAAGACGGTCACATACATTTAAGTCATTTCAGTTTAGCATATAGTCTTTAAGCTTCACATGCGTCTCTGACATCCTAGTCATAAACACACCACACCCGCAGGTTAAAACATCTTTCCAGCTTCTCTTACTCCGCCTAAGCTGCCAGTTTCAGAGCACTGGAGCAGCTCGTTCAGGCGATGGGGCGGGCAGGCCTCAGAAACACTACTATGCGTCTACAACACCAGGAATACAGCCCATTTTTGTAACAGCTGTAAATGGAGTGTGACCTTTAAAACCTTGGAATCACTATGCTGTATAATTAACATATAATATAGCACATCAACTTCAATTAAAAAGATATGTTATTTTATGTCCAGTGCACTTGTATTCAGTTACAATTTCTCAAAGGCATCGAGAATATGCAGAGTGTACACTCAGCCCCGCTGCTGGGTGCTCCGGGAACAGGGCACCCACTCCTTCTGCCACACTCTATGTGGACTAAAGTCAGCATGCTGAACCAAGGGCTCCTGCATTTCTAACACATACCACAAATTCCCCTTGCACGAGACCTCCACTGCTGAAGTACTGTCACAGAAAATGTCACAGAAATCCTCCACACCGGAATGAAAAAGTAGCAGTCTCAACTTTATTAATGGAGAGACAGAAGTAGACAATTTATCTGCCGAAAATCAGAAGAGCTGGTGAACAGCACAACCACCTGGCGGAGAGCACTCTCCTCGGTTCTGACCTCGCGGGCCTGTACCCTTCCAACACACACCTCCTGCAAGCCTGGCAGTGTTCGGCCTGAGAGGACACAGAAGTGACAATACTCCCACGAATGACAACGGGAAGAAACGGTAGAAAAACAAGGCAATGTCCCACATAGCAGACGCCCACAGTACCAAAAGAAGCAATTTTGTCAATTTTGAGAATGGGGTGGTGGCGGGGAGGGAGGGGGACGGCCAAAGGAAAAGGACACATGCTCTGAGCCCAGCAGCTAGTCTTCCTGGAAGCAGGGGACCACGCTCAGGTCCAGTCCACTACTACCTCATCCACCAGAGGACGCTCCTGTCTGGGACAGCACAAGCTTCTTTCCAATGATGAGAAAGACACAGACACTTTTTACATTCCATCTAGAACACCTAATTCAAAGCAGGTGTGAGTATTCTTGGTGTCAAGAAATGATTAAACACAAGAATGATCTTCAATATAGAAACTCCTGTTTTTTGCACAATTCTAACAAGCTACTAAACACAGCTGTGCTGCTCAGCCATTTCTCTCTCTGCCTTACACCTTTAGTTTGTTCCTCTCTCAAGTCACAGGTAGCTGTCAGCCAGACGGACGGCCCGAGGAAGCCCAGGGTAACTTAATCCGTGTTTATACAGAGGCGATCCTTCATTCAAACCCACAATCTCACAATAAACAGTTCGCTTTCCCTAAAACTGGATTTCTGCTATGAAGATCAGTGCAAATGCCAGGACAGCAGTGTACGAATTGGGCATTTTGTATGAAGGGTAGCCAGAACGCCTACAGCAACCATTAGATTCTGCTTTAAAATCTTATGAAAAGCAAATATGCAGCAACTCGGGTGTCTTGCAGTTGTTTCCCAACCTTGTCTCATCATCACCACCTTGGCTGCTATTACAGACAAACGTCTAACACCAACCTCAGAAATACTGATTTCATACCTACATTGTATTTCTTAATCCCACAGAACCGTTAATACAAGTACAATTACAATTTAATATGATGTATTTATACTATTTTAGGAAGCTTTGTTTTTAAGACCATTTCCTCCCACCAAAATAAAATGGTAACCTTAGTATACTGTTAAATACTTCCATATGGAGTTGAGTAGATCTATAATCCCAGTTTATAAAGAGAAATGTGAAAGACCACAGATAATTCAGTTACAAACAAAATTAAGTTTCTGATTCCCAGACTCCAGTCCCATTGGTGGTTTGAGTAAAGACTTTTTTTTAAAGCTCCAGAAATTAACATGAACTCCAATAACTTCATTTTTTTTCTTTTTAACTTCATCTTTTTAATCCATACTTTATTAGTTCTTACAGAATTCTAGAACTTTCTCCCAAAGAAAAGTTACATAATTCTAATAAATATTGTGAAACCGCAGAAATTTCACTTGGTCCAACTGAGAAACTCAACTAAGCATTTCCTTTTAAAATTCAGCAGACACTAAATTATTTTAGTGTACATCATCACTTTCCAACTGACACACACCTAACTGAAGAGGTCAGTTCAATCCTGTGTTAAGAGCCATCCACAAATGTCTCCACTCAGCAGCTGGCATACGAAGATAATGTGCTTACAGAGTAACGCCTCACTCTCCCTCTCCCCACAAACATGTAGTTCAACTTTCACAAAGTAATCAGGCTTCCCATGTATGCAGATAACATGCATAAAAGGGAGATGTAACTGTCAGCTTCTCTGCTCCACTCCTAAGTATATGACGGAGAAAAGAAAACATACACTCTCCTGGCCAAAAAAGTTCACGTGAATGGTCACAGCAGCAGTATGTAACAGTCAAACTGTGGAAATAATTGCCCATTAACTAGTGAATCTGTAAAACGTGGTCTATTCATATGCTGCAATATTATGTGGCCATAAAAAGGAATGAATTGCCAATACCTGCTACGACATGGAAATAAAAAAAAGCTAGTCACAAAACCCCACATATTGTATAATTCTGTTCCTATGAAATATCCAGAATTGGCAGATCTGCAGAGACAGAACGTAAAACAGATGTGCCTGGGCAGGAGAGTGTGGGGATAAAGAATGACTGCTGCCGGGCACAGAGTTTCTTTTGCAGCTGTTGAAAACTGCAGTGACAGGTCTACAGTCCATGACTATACATGTGAACGGCTTGATGGTACCTCAATAAAGCTGTTTTAAAAAAAAAAAACCAGCTACTCTGAAAATAGTCCCCTCACTTCAACCCTGTTAATATGTATTAATTAATAACTCTTGGTGAACACTCATGTGGAATAAGAGATGTGTCAAAATCAAGTTTGAAAAACCACGATAAAAAAGCAGGACGGCAGGACCACAGTTTAAAACTTGTTTTGCATGTCTAAAATGTTTCAGAAAAGAAACATATTCCTAAAACAATCATTATTATGGCAAATCACCTGTCCTAAAAGCTTAGCCGAATAAGATACAGAGCAAATATTGAGTAACTGATGTGGTAAGGAGCACCTTTTCTTTACAAAACAGGTTGGACTCAACCACATGTATCCTTCAACGGAACTCAGCTACAGGGATACAGGACGGCATAAGTAAATTCATCATTTGGGAAAGAAAAAAGAAAACCAACACTGAGAATGGTACCTAACCAATCGGAGTAAAAGGATTTCAAAGTCCCTAACGGTCTATTATCAAGCGAAGCAAATTCCACAAAGGCTTAAATATTTGCAATTTACGGTGTTTAAGTTTATCCAGCTGCGTATGTGAAGTATCAACAGTTCACTATCAACACAAACACTTGCTTAATTTTCTGGGTGACTGAAGAAAAAAAAAAAAGAAGGTACTAGAAGGGTGTGGCAATTCATCCAAGGTCACACAACAAGTCAGGGCATAGACCAGCATTCTGGTTTGGACCCAACCTCCCGGAGAAATCGCACTGACAGTTTCTCAGGACTTGTTTGTTTTGCTCCAAGTAGTAAAGAAAAACAAAAAAGGAAGGAGGGAGGGGACCGTCTGTTTCGCTTAAAACTTGCAGAGACAGCGAGCTGGCCCCGCGAGGAACGGCGCTCGTGCGGGCAGCTGGCAAACTCCGCAGGGCGGCGGCCAGGGCCCAGGACCTGAGGGCAAGCCTAGGCCTGGAAAGTTCGAGCACAAAGGAAAAACACTCAGGGACGCCCTGGGATGGTGGGAGAAAGACCAAAGGGAGAGACCACCTAGCGCGAACCGTGTGTCTCCACGGGTGGGAAAACTGAACGTGTGAAATAATAGTAACAGCAAATGACAGCGGCGGCCGGGAGAGGAGCCGGCAACCTCAGGGAGAAGCCGCGACCCGGCTAGCGGGCGGGAGCCAGGACTCGAGCTCCGCGCACACACCCCTCGCCCGAGGCCCACCCTCGCCCAGGCAAGTTTGCGGGGCAGCGGGTTGGCCTCGCGCCCTCAGCTTCTCACTCCTTCGTCTCCAGCGTCGGCCTTCGGACACCTCCGGCGGCGCTGGGAGAGGGCCCGGCGCGGCCTGCTCGCGACCCTACTCCCCTCACCTGGCTCAGGCCCCTGCAACCCGAAGAGGTGAAAGAGGCGGCGGCAGGTGCTGCACACACGAAACCGCAGTTGCGGCGGCGGCGGCGGCGGCGGCGGCGTCTCCGACCCGCTGCCCTAATCTACCGCCGCCGCCATGTTGGCGGGTGAGGTCACCCCGGCGTGCTTCCGTCACCGCCGGCGTTGGGGCGGGGCGCGGGCGCGCCGCAAGGGGGCGGATCCGCCCTCCGGAGCGGAAGTCTGGACCAAGGAGGTTTGGGGGTGGAGGCCCCTCCCTCCCCCCCGCGTCCTGGCAGACGTGACCCGGAAGGACCACCCTCTCCTGGCNCCGGCGTGCTTCCGTCACCGCCGGCGTTGGGGCGGGGCGCGGGCGCGCCGCAAGGGGGCGGATCCGCCCTCCGGAGCGGAAGTCTGGACCAAGGAGGTTTGGGGGTGGAGGCCCCTCCCTCCCCCCCGCGTCCTGGCAGACGTGACCCGGAAGGACCACCCTCTCCTGGCCTACTCTCCACTTGGAGAGCAGCTCTATGGTTCCGCCGCCGGCGGCTGCGGCGGGCCGCTGAGAAGCGAGCGGACTTTGATGCGCATACCGTCGTGGGTGCGGAGGCGGGCAAAGCCTGCGGGAGCAGCTGCAGGCGCAGCGTGTGTGTAGGCGAGCCGGCTGACGGAGCGTCGGGTCCTGGGAGCGCCGGCACAGCAGCACTGGGGGTCTGGGTCTTGAGGGTGCGGAGCGGATGCGGGGTGGTGGGGGCGGCACAGCGCCGCAAGGAAGGCGCACTTTGGCACTTGCCCCGCGAGGGAATCTAAGGGAGCCACGGTGTCCGCACGCCTGACGGCCCGGAGGAGCAGCCGAAGGATAGAAGGCCTTTGGGCAGTGTCCCTGCTAGTGGGGTCAGTGGGTTCTTTCTAGGGTGATGAAGATGTCTTCCGGTTGATCGTGCTGGTGGTTGAGCAGCTCTGGATACTCTTGAAGCCATTTAATTGTATTCAGTTGTAGACTTCAAAAAGATGAAGTGTATGTGAAGTATATATCTCAATAAAGCTGTGAAAAAAGAAGTGATGAAAACCTGAATTGATGGGAGGGTGAGTGGCGGAATCCTAAAAAGGGTTGGAGTTAGTGTCCTAGGAGGCTTTGGGCCGGCGTGATTGAGGACTCGGGTGGTGCCTAGATTTGCCTAGAAAAGACTTAGCTAAGAAAAATATGAATCATTCCTTAGTAGTGTCTGTTAATCGGGCTATGTTAAATTTTCCCCATTGTCCAAGTAGTGGCTCTTACGGTTTTTGTTTTAAGCCAGGATCATGCATTGTGCTTGGTAGTCTTAATTTTTAAAAAGCTGACTTTTTTAATTGTACGGAAATTACTCAGCAATAAAAGGGACCGCTGATATATGTTACAATATGGATTCATCTGAAAATGGTTATATTGAGTGGAAGAAGCAAGACCTAAAAATGAATACATACTTTGTGACTACCTTTAGATGAATTTCAGGAACAGGCAGAGTTAATCGATGGTTAATTGATTAAAAAGAAATCATCACTGCTGCCTCAGAGTGTGGGATTGACTAGAAAAGAGCTTTAAGTCTATGTGAAGATAGAAGATAGATGGGCTCCAGGTTTGACATTTACAACTGTCCTCCTATTTGCATTTCATGAGGCAGGAAGAAGTGGGCTTCAGATTACATACTTAAAACTACTCTCCTGTTTGTCTACCCTGAGACAAGAGATAGGTGGGCTCCAGTTGAGGAATTTACAGTCAGCCTCCTGTTTGCCCTCCAAAATGGAAGTAACAACAGTCATAGCAATAGTCAGGGTAACAATATGGCAAGGACAAAGAAGGGCAAAACCCTGTTTGAGTAAAAGATTAAGAGATCTCTGCCTCCCCTGTATTTTGGGGACAAATGATACACCAGAAAAGCTCCTTGGGGTCAAAAGTCAAGGGATAATTCTAGGCCATAATGAGTCTTGCTTCTCCCAGAAGCCTTCACTTTGAGATCAGTCTTGCCCAAGGTGTGCGTGCGAACCCCAGGGGAGGGTCCTGAGACAAATCAACCTGAGAGGGGACAAACAAGATGATCAGCCTGAGGGAAGACAAAGACCCAGAAAACTGCCACCTTATAAAGGATTTAAACTTAACCAAAGACATGTCACTCTCTCTCTGAGTTCCCCTGTGTGCCTTTCCCTGTGTACTTTTCTTTTCAATAAACTTTTTCTTTTTACCTTCTTCCTCGCCTGAATTCGTTCTTAACTAGTTAGTTTGTCCCTGTGGTCCAGTGGTTAGGACTCCTTGTCCGGGAAACTAAGACTTTGTTTCTGCTCGCTGCTACTTAACTGCTCCTGTGTCCGAAATCATATGCAGTTCATTCTATGTAAATTTTTTTAAAGTGTCGTGTAAAATAATTCTGTGTAGTAGGTTGCCAATTTGATATATGGTTAGGTAAATTTTGGACTTTGCAGCTCTAGGGTTTGTTTTCACCCCTTTTCTAAAAAGTTTTTGAATGTATACAAGGATAGCGTATAGGCCAATGAAATTGAAAGGTCAGAATGGTCTTTCATTNAGTAGGTTGCCAATTTGATATATGGTTAGGTAAATTTTGGACTTTGCAGCTCTAGGGTTTGTTTTCACCCCTTTTCTAAAAAGTTTTTGAATGTATACAAGGATAGCGTATAGGCCAATGAAATTGAAAGGTCAGAATGGTCTTTCATTGCTTTGCAACAGAGACCAGTGGGGGAAGGGATAGTCTTTTCAGCAAACAGTGGTAAAATAATGTCATTCTTGCTGGGGGCCAGCATGAGGGACTCTGCCCATGGCAAAGGTCATGAGGAAGGAAGCTTGGCATNTGACGTGCAGCAGGCATCGCACCCCAGCGTGCAGAGCTGAGAGTCGCCTGCCCTCAACTACAGCCCGCATGAGGGCACAGGCCGGGCACAGGGGTGTGCATGGAGGGTCCCAGTCCACGCGAGTGTGAACAAATCTTCAAAAACATGTAATGACAAACACCTCCACACGGGCCGCGTGAGGGACCACCGCCTCCCCGACGGCCCCTCCCTCTCCGTGTGCCCTGTGCTCGGGGCAGGGGGCTTCACCGCCTGGTGTGGGGGCCCACCTGGTGTGGGGCAGGGCACCCCCGGCACCGCCCACTCAGACCAGCCCTCCCCAGGCTGACAGACGACCTTGACCATCCTCTGGGCTGCTGCAGGTCGCCGGCCGCACCTACGCCGGCCGTGTTCCTGCCCCAGGGGCAGCATCACAGTCGTGGGCTTTCGTGTACAGACCTCAGCCCCGCCTGCTTCAAGGTTTCACCCTCTTTCCCACCGACTCGAGTTCACTGAAACCAGGAGACTGGAAGAGGGGAAGGCAGCAACCTCGGCAGACGTTTAGTTTAGATCCTCGGCTTGTCCCTGTTGCGGGCAAGATGGTCCAACCCAACCCTGACCTAAAGCTTCAGCTCTGGTGTGCCCAGACCTGAGCCCACAGATCTGAGCTCTAGACCTGAGTCCCCACCTGAGCCCCCAGACCTGAATCTCCAGACTCGAGCCCCCAGACCTGAACCCCCAGACCTGAGCCCCCAGACCTGAGCCCTAGACCTGAGCCCCCAGATCCAGGGAGACAGGGACATAGCCCAGGGTTAATACACACGAGCCGACCAGCCCCTCCCCCACCGCCTGCACACAAGGAGAAGCAAGGGCCAGCCTGGACGTGAGCTGTCCCTTGTCAGGGTCCCGAGCCTGGCGTCCACCCCATCCAGCTGCACTCAAGCTAGGCCTGGAGGGAGCCGCCTCGACACCCTTCCTCCAGCCCAGCTTCGTCCTGGGTTGGGCCCCGCCACGCTCCCTCTGTAAGCACACAAAAGCCATACGGCCTACATCCGTCTCCTAGAGCTTCATTTTTCTTAAAGCGAGAATGGAAGGGAATTTTTTTT
>SJYV01012363.1:81734-109051 GCA_006410875.1 Neotragus pygmaeus | reverse complement strand
GCTCCCTCTTGTACCAGGAGTCCTGCCTATTATTCCACAAGCAACTTCGATGTCCGGTGACTCAGACTCACGATGGGATGAATCTGTTAAGTGCATCACACATTGTTTAGCACCTACTTTCATAAAGTCGTTATGCTAAGAGTTAGAAAAATCGAATAGGTGTGGGCTCTGCCCTTGAGAATTATGACTCTAGTGGGAGAGACGGGTGTTAGTAGCAAGTAGGCAGTGTGCTGCGGTGAGCGCAGAGCAGGATGAACGAGGTGAGGGCCAGCAGACAGGGAGGGCTTTCTGCCCAGCAGAGGCACGAGAAAATTCCCGAAGGGGAGACGGTCCCTGGCAGGGCCGGGTGAAGGGCACTGGGGCCAAGGCGGTGGCCGGAAGCCTCAGAGAGGAGGGGCAGGCAGGACTCCTTCAGATGCTTAATGGGGGATGGCGGGAAACTTGAGACAGAAGAGATACCCGGGCCAGGATATGAAGGGCTTCGGATCGAGTGTCAGACTAAGAAGTTTGGACAAAATAGTCTTGGCCAAGCAGCCAGGGAAAAAAAGTTTTGAAAAGCAAGTGTGACCTGGTCCAGATAGGGTGGAGGGCCCCGCTGGGAGGCCCTGCTGCAGCGCACATGGGGGTGACGGCCGCCCAGGCCTGGGCAGGACCACTGGAAGGGACGCGCGCGCGAGGCGGGGTGAGCAGGAGGCGGGAGAGTGTTGGGAGCGTGAAAGTGTTTGTCGCTCAGTCATGTCCAGTTCTTTGCGACCCCATGGCTCTTCTGTCCATGGGACTCTCCAGGCATTCTCTGGAGTGGGTTGCCGTTTCCTTCCCCGGGGGATCTTCCTGACCCAGGGATTGAGCCCACGTCTCCTGCATTGCCGGCAGATTCTTTATCATCTGAGCCACCAGGGAAGCCCAGAGTATTGGGAATGAGGAACAAACAGGAGTCACAGGTTGGGGAGGGGCAACCTAGGAGTGGGAGGTAAGAACTATTGGGTTTAAAATGGGCTTAGGGCTCTATTAATGTTGTACAACACTGGGAATACAGTTGATACTTCGTAATAACTGTAAATGGAATGTAACCTTTGAAATTGTATAAAATTTTTTAAATAATAAAAATTTAAAATTCCAATAAAAACATTTATTAATGGAATGTAAACACTTCTTTCAGGGAAAAGTTTTTTAAGAAAGGAGACAAAGATGACTGCAAATCCTTTTCTCAAATATTGTTGACAGCTGACATACACCAAGGGCTCACCTTGAGCCTAGCATTGTTTAAAACACATTGTGTGTATGACGTGTATCATCTCATTGACTCCATGTGAGCAATAGCAGGTGCATGCTGTTACTTCACCTATCCTATCATGCAAAAGAGAAGTTATCTTTAAAAAGCATTGTTAGGGAGAGGAAAATAAAAACTTTTATTTTACAAAATAAAAGTTGTAAGTCTTCAGGAAGATAGGAAATTTATACACTTGCATTAATTTAATAAAATAGTCAAAAATTGTATAAAACACTATTTGGGAGATCTCTAGGAGAGAATTACTCAAAACATCATTCTACTAGAAAATTTCAATACTTAAGGAAAGATCGAGCAAACAAAAAATTAGCTAAGTGAGAGTGAATTTAATGAGACAAGTAACATGCTTAATTTATGACCACATATAGAACCCTGCATTTACAATTAGAGAATAATGTGTTCTCTCAAGAAACTCTTCCAAAAATGGGCCATGTGTCAGTCCATAAACCAGTCTCAACAAATTTCAAAGAATTAATAATACACATTTTTCTGACAACTGGTAGTAAATAAAGGTGTTTTGCATACATTTGCAGACTGGAGGTTCTTAATAACAGGTTGAAGACGAAATTGTGACAGACACTGGAAATGCATAATACTAAGCAGTAGCGAAAATATTATTCTACTCATTAAAACTTACAAACTCAAAGAAGTAATTAAGAACGTTTATAATAGTTGTGATTATATTAGAAAAGAAGAAATGCTGAAATTAACAAGCTCAGTGTCACACTTAAAAGTTAAGAAAAGGAGAGTGATGAGATAAGGTAGAACTGGAAGTAATGAAATTGAAAGTGTAGGTACAGTATTTTCTCCATCTGGCCCATGAACCACACATGCATGAAGAGAAGCCCAGATCCACTGAAGATAAAATAACTGAACCGAGAGTGGAGCTGCTCTCCGGAAAGACAAAGTTGGCCATCCGGGTTTAACAAAGAAATTACCTGCTTTAGCAAAGGAGACAAGAGTCGCTGGAGAATATTAACAAAACCCAGGAAAAGTTGGGCTGTAAAGAAAGCTGAGCACCAAAAAATCGATGCTTTCAAACTATGGTGCTGGAGGAGAGTCTTGAGTCCCTTGGACAGCAAGATCAAGCCAGTCATTCCTAAAGGAAATCAATTCTGAATATTCATTGGAAGGACTGCGGATGAAGCTGAAACTCCAATCATTTGTCCACCTGATGTGAAGAACTAACTCACTGGATAAGACCCTAATCCTGGGGAAGATTGAGGGCAGGAGGAGAAGGGGACGACAGAGGATGAGATGGTTGGGTGGCGTCACTGACTCAATGGACATGAGTTTGAGTAAGCTCCGGGAGTTGGTGATGGACAGGGAGGCCTGGCGTGCTGCAGTCCATGGGGTCGCAAAGTGTCGGACACGACTTAGTGACTGAACAACAACAAAACCCAGAGTGTCCAGAAATTAATTCATGATGTCTAGGAAATAATGAAAAATTATACATACAAAGAACCAAGAAAAAATGGAAGACACTCTCAACATAAAAGTCATTGAATCTGATCGTGAAATGAACCTTATTTTGGAACTGAGAGACAAGGATTTTGTAAGGTTCTTTCACTGTCCTTAATGAGTTAACATGATCATGTTTTTAATAAATTAAAATCCCAAAAGAAAACCTCAGCAGAAAAATAGAAATAATAAAAAGAACTGAATGGACATTCCTAAACAGAAGAACACAAATTCTAAAATTTTTAAATTCACTGTGTGGATTTGATAGTCAAACAATTGTGACAGAGCAAAAACAAAGTGACTTTGATGATAGATCAATAGAAATGATTCAAGGTGAACAGAGAGGAAAAAATTCTTTAATGATCAGAGCATCAGAGGCTGTTAGATAACATCAGGGTGCCCAATATATGGGAAATTGGAATACCAGAAGGAGAGGAGACAGATAAAGGAGTAGAAAAATTATCTGGAAAATAAGCAGCTGAAGATTTGGTGATGATGTAGATTTGCAGATACAAGACGCTCATTAAACATCAAACAAACATGAAGCAGGCCCCCTCTAAAGCGCATCGTCGTCAAGCCGCTGAAAACCACAGACAGCTAATAAGTCTGGAAAGCAGCGGAAGTGCACAGAAATGGCATGCAGGGAGGTAATTCAGGGCACAGTTGAGTCCTCACTAGAAAGCATCGTGACAGGAGAGAGGAGACGGAACTTCCACTAAAAGAAAAAGAAACTAAACTAGACACCTGTGTTGCGAGAAACGCCTTTCAGGAATGAAGGCTAAAGGAAAAGACTTTAGACAAAAGATTAAAAGAATTGGTTGCCAGCAATTCATATAATCAGAAGTCCTAAAGAAAATTCTTTAAGAAGTAGAAAAATGATATCTGATGGAAACTCATATTTTTGATAAAATTATTACCATCCGTAATGGTAAATAGTGGATAAATGCGAAGGACAAAGTTTTTCCTTTTTTTTTCTTTTTCTTCTTAATGTCTTTACAAGCTATGATATTGTTATAACCAATAATTATAACATTGTCTTGTGAAATGTATAAAGTACTGATGTAACACACGTAACAGTTGCCACAGGATGAGACTGTATACGGACCTGAAACCTGAGAGGTTTCAGCAGCGTATTTTATGAGAAGTGGCATGTGATTAACCCCTGGTAGATGCTGCAAAGTTGAGTACATACTAAAAATCTCTAGGACAACCACTTAAAAAAAAAAAAGGCAAAGAAATACAGCTACAAATAGGGAAAATAAAATTGTAAAAATTATTCAAACAATAAAGTGAAAATCAGGAAACAAGAAAGAGGAAAGCAAGAAGTAGAGAAGTAGAAAAGAAATGCACACGCCCCTCAAAAGAGACTCTAGACCAAACCCATCATATCAATAATTTCATTAAATGTGCATCCACTACATTTACCAGGAGAGACCACGTCTGGGGCCACAAAGTTGTCTTAATGGGCTTTAAAGGGCTAAAATCGTGTACAGAATATTCTTTGATCCGGTGAATTTAAATTAAAAATCTGTAAAAAATAAGACCAGAATAACTTTACATATTTGGAAATTAGCACATTTCTCAATAATCATTGGGTCAAGCAGATTTTACAGGGAAAATTAGAAATAATTTGAACTGAATAATAACATAATTCAGCATATCAAAATTTGTGAGATGTAGGTAATACCATGCATGAAGGAGAAGTTTTAGCTTTAATAGTCTTACTAAAAGGAAGGAAAATGAACCAAAATTCTAAGTTTCCATCTTAACAGACTAGAAAAAGAAGAGAAAACTCACAGCAAAGCAAATAGAAGAAAGGAATAAAAAAGAAAAGAATGTAATTCTGTGGAGCCGAATTTTAAAAGCATAGCAATGATAACACCTCTGGAATTAGTCCTGTCCGCACACTGCTTCCATTCATCAGCTAATTGCTGTGTGAAATGCCTTTACCTTCATAGTGACTCAGCGTCACCCCCTGCACCCAGAAAGGTAGTATTCTTTCTTTTTTAAAAAATTTTATTTGAGTATACTTAGTTTGGAGAAGGCAATGGCACCCCACTCCAGTACTCTTGCCTGGAAAATCCCATGGATGGAGGAGCCTGGTGGGCTGCAGTCCATGGGGTCGCAAAGAGTCAGACACAACTGAGCAACTTCACTTTGACTTTTCACTTTCATGCACTGGAGAAGGAAATGGCAACCCACTCCAGTGTTCTTGCCTAGAGAATCCCAGGGATGGGGGAGCCTGGTGGGCTGCTGTCTATGGGGTCACACAGAGTCGGACACAACCGAAGCAACTTAGCAGCAGCAGCAGTAGCAGCAGCAGCAGCAGCATACTTAGTTTACAGTATTGTTAGTTTCAGGTGTACAGAAAAGTGAATCAATCACGCACATACATATATCTCCACTCGTTCTTCGGTTCTTTTCCCATTTAGGTTATTATGAAGTTTTGAGCAGAGCTCCTTGTGCTATAGAGCAGGTCCTCATTAGCTATCTTAACTTATGATAGTAATGCACATACGTCAGTCCCAATCTCCCAATTATTTCTTATTCCTATTGTGTGCTCTGCCTCCTGTTCACCAACTGTCCTTTCAGGAAGTTTCAGTTCAGTACAGTTGTGTCCGACTCTTTGCGACCTCATGGGCTGCAGCACTCCAGGCCTCCCTGTCCATCACCACCTCCCGGAGTTCACTCAAACTCACGTCCATCAAGTTGTTGATGCCATCCAGCCATCTCATCCTCTGTCGTCCCCTTCTCCTCCTGCCTTCAATCTTTCCCAGCATCAAGGTCTTTTCCAATGAGTTAGCTCTTTGCATCAGGTGGCCAGAGTATTGGAGTTTCAGCTTCAATATCAGTCCTTCCAGTGAATATTCACGACTGATTTCCTTTAGGATGGACTGGTTGCACTCTTTCATTTATAGTGTGTGTACACAGGACACAGAGACCCATGCCTACATGCCTACACACACACACACACACACACACACACACACACACACACACACACACACACCTCTACATGCATACGATTCAGTGGAATTGCTCTATTAATTTTTTTAATATTTAATTGGAGGATAACTGTTTTACAATATTGTGTTGACTTCTGCCACACAGCTGTGTAAACCAGCCGCAAGTACACACGTGACCCCTCCCTCCTGAACCTCCCCCACCCCCCATCGCATCCCATCCCTCTGGGGAGTCACAGAGCACCATGCTGAGTTCCGTGTGCCTGTTTAGCAGCTTCCCACTGGCTGGCTGTTTTACACACAGCAGTATATATGTGTCAATTCATGTACACTACCTCTCGATTCATCCCACCCCCGCCTTCCCCACTGGGTCCAAAGTCTGTTCTCTATGTCTGTGTCTCTATCCCTGCCCTGCAAATCAGTTCATCAGTTCCATTTCTAAGGAGATATTTGGAATCTCAATTGATTTACAAAGGACCCGTGTCACTGAAGGCAACGACATCCCACTCCAGTACTCTTGCCTGGAAAATCCCATGGACGGAGGAGCCTGGAAGGCTGCAGTCCATGGGGTCACTGAGGGTCGGACACAACTGAGCGACTTCACTTTCACTTCTCATTTCATGCATTGGAGAAGGAAATGACAACCCGCTCCAGTGTTCTTGCCTGGAGAATCCCAGGGACGGGGGAGCCTGGTGGGCTGCCGTCTATGGGGTCACACAGAGTCGGGCCCGACTGAAGCGACTCAGCAGCAGCAGCAGCAGCCCTTATGTGTATCTTTGCCTCCATACGTTGTATCTTCAGTGACACTGCTGCTACTGCTGCTAAGTCGCTTCAGTCGTGTCCGACTCCGTGCGACCCCATAAACGGCAGCCCACCGGGCTCCCCTGTCCCTGGGATTCTCCCGAACTGCCAATTCCTCCAGACGTAGCAAAGGGAGCTGCGGAGCAAATGAAAGCAGTCTTGCAGGCTGTAGATGTGGGTTTGCGCATGTGCACATGCAGATTTCACCCTAACCTTTCAGACCCAAGGAGTCAATCCCTTTAGTACCAACCACCTTCCAACTCTTGTGGTAGAAGTTTCCATAATCTGCTCATCTGTGTTTCCTACTCCCCCAAAATTCTAGAATGTTCTAAAGATGGTGTGTACTTGCGCAAGTAGAGCAGGAGAAATGATTCAGAGAGAAGCTTCACGTGCAGTTATATGGAAAGGAACTGAATATATTTCACCATATTTAATGGATCCTTCCATGAGACACAGGATATATTTTTGTTGGAACTGGGTCAGTTCGTTTTGCCTAAATGTCTATCAAGAGCTAGTGAGTTCCTGGGAGTTTCATGTTTCTTTTTTATTTCCTCTCTTGTAGATAAAGAATTCATCTACAGAGAGCAGAAAGGAAGTGTGATACTGCGGAATGTTGAAACAAATTCTTCTACGGTGTTAATAGAAGGCAAAAAAATCGTAAGTACTCCCTTTAATGACCAAGATAATTTCACTTTTCCCGCCTTCGAGTCAATAAAGCAGAAAATGACTTTAGGTTTCAACTTTTACTATAGCCAAGCAGAAGCAATAAATTTATAATACCACAGACTGAGCAGCTGAGGATAATGTGAAACTGAGACCACACTAATTTAATAAGATGAAAACATGCTTCCTCTGAGTGCACAGAAAGTTTCTCTGCAGGTGTTGGAAACAAGTGTTGCATATCACATATAATTGAAAGACGAGTCCTAAGGCTTTGCACATTTACAGAACAATTGGGAGTAGTGCAGAGAATACTTCAGGATGGCTTGCTAGATCTCATTTTTTAAAAACCGCATCCTCGCATGCACAGGGAATGTTAATTTAGGTACTGACAGTACTTACTCTATAATGACGTGAAGTGATGTTTACGCTTTGGAACAAGGACGGAGTCGATATGAATGCAAGTACTTCATCATTGGGAATACCTGTTTTCCCAAAGATAATGGCATTAAGATTTGGAGCCCTTGTACAGCTAATGGTATTTATTGAAGAATTGACTGAAGTTATGTACCAGAAATCAATTTAAAGAGCATCAACTCTTTTTTTTTTTTTCACATATGTTCACGCTCACCTTTAAAAGGAATCACTCTTCAGCTTTAGGGAATCTATCCTTTTCCTGTACGATATGCTGAAAGGAAGTCACGGGAAGAAACTAAGGCAAGTCTGTTAAAAGAGAGACTTGAAACAGACCAAGAATTTGCAGTCAGGATGGTCATAACAAACATCTGGTGTGAATGAGAAACACAAGGAATCCTGAATTCTGGGATCTGGGGATTAGAGCCCACGGTGGCGGTGGTGGGTGGGGGAAGAGCTGCCTGGATTTACAGCTAAGGATCCTGAGCCCAGTAAGGGAGTGAGCTTGAGGACCCTGGTGAGGACTCAGGCTGGTCCCTGGAGCCTCCATCCCAGACAAGAAAGGATGGGAGGACCACTCCTCTTTGTGCTGCCCCACCCCGCCACCCACACAAATGCTGCCCCGCCTTCTCCAGAACACAAAGCTTGCCTTTTGAACACTCTTCATTTCTTTTCGGTGTAGCGACACCTTGTTCTTTAAAAGTAAGCATTTTAGTGGTGTTTAGAATGAAATGAATCCCGCCCTTTACAGAGACTGTTTGCGGATGTGAGGGAGGCCTGGAATAGCTGTATGACGGTATAATTCCCAAAACGACAGGTTTATTGAATTCAATAGTATTCTGGCAAAGTAGGACCTGACCCAGAAAGAATGAATGTGCCTGCATTTCTTTGTGTTAAAAAACCATCTGTGATAGAATGACTGACCTTAGAAAAGCTGATTCAACTCACTTAAAAATATAGGAGCTGCAGAAATGGTTTTCTAATAATAATCGAGAGGAGAAAGTAATGGGACTCTTTAAGTACATGTTAGTGTCAGGACAGTGGCGATACTTCCTGTGAGGACATTGGTTTGCTGACAGCGGGTGCTGTCCACACAGCTACGTAAGACTAGGAATGGTCTTCTCTTTCTCAGATCAATACCTTGTGATAGATCATGTATTGTAACTGAAGTTGTTTTAGTCAAGTAATAAAGCAACTTTGGAAAACACCTTAGGTAAAAAAAAAAGACGAACTTTTCTTGAAAATCAGAAGGCGTATCCTGTATAATGAAATTTCTTCTTAACATGTCATTTATTCACTCACACCAGAAACATTTGTTGAGTGCCAAAGGTGTACATGCATTCCGATTAATACTGTTCATGATCAAGCCAGTTTATTCCTGGCTCAAAGCTGCATGTGAAGACTCCTATAAACAGACCTCAGATTAGTTCATTTCAGTTCAGTCGCTCAGTCGTGTCCGACTCTTTGTGACCCCATGGACTTCAGCACGCCAGGCCTCCCTGGCCATCGCCAACTCCTGGAGCTTACTCAATCTATGTCCATTGAGTCGGTGATACCATCCAACCATCTCATCCTCTGTCATCTGCTTCTCCTCGCACCTTCAGTCTTTCCCAGCATCAGGGTATTTTCAAATGAGTCAGTTCTTCCCATCAGGTGGCCAAAGTATTGGAGTTTCAGCTTCAGCATCAGTCCTTCCAATGAATATTCAGGACTGATTTCCTTTAGGATGGACTGGTTGGATCTCCTCGCAGTCCAAGGGACTCTCAAGAGTCTTCTCCAACACCACAGTTCAAAAGCATCAATTCTTCGGTGCTCAGCTTTCTTTATAGTCCAACTCTCACATCCATACATGACCACAGGAAAAACCATGGCCTTGACTAGACGGACCTTAAGAGGAAAAGACACTGGCAGCCTGCATCATCATTTAGAACACAGAAGCTCCGGATTTAAGTTCTTTTGAGCCAGTTAAACTTCTTATTCCTCAGCGCCTCCCTCTGCAAGGTAAAGCCANTCCTTTAGGATGGACTGGTTGGATCTCCTCGCAGTCCAAGGGACTCTCAAGAGTCTTCTCCAACACCACAGTTCAAAAGCATCAATTCTTCGGTGCTCAGCTTTCTTTATAGTCCAACTCTCACATCCATACATGACCACAGGAAAAACCATGGCCTTGACTAGACGGACCTTAAGAGGAAAAGACACTGGCAGCCTGCATCATCATTTAGAACACAGAAGCTCCGGATTTAAGTTCTTTTGAGCCAGTTAAACTTCTTATTCCTCAGCGCCTCCCTCTGCAAGGTAAAGCCAATGGAACGATCCAGCCTTGAGATGGCTGTCTGCCCTCTGTGTTTTTATGAGCAAACATGAAGAAAGGCGAGCAGAGTGCTCTAAGGGGTTGGCATCAAGGGATCCTCTGCTCCCGGGAGGGTGTATGGGCTGCAGGGAACAGGAACACAGGGCAGTGACGCTCGTCTGATCTGCCCTCTTCCCTTTGTGATGATGGCTCACCAAGCAGTCTCTCCTTATTCGAACTCAGAAGCTTGAGATTGTTTCAGTGATAAAGGTAACCTGAGAGAGAGAACTGGGCTACCTGTGAGGCTACCTGTAATCTTTAGGTTTATCTTAAAATGACCCAGAACAGAAATGAACATGAAGCGGTCATGGAGTTCAGACTATTAACCTGCAGTCTGACCCCTAACCTCATCCTCCTTCCCCAGCCTCACAAGCAAGGTCACATAGGGTGGGTACCCCAGCCCACTGGCCTTAAGCATCGTCCTGGCTCCTTGGCTTCTGTGACTGGCTCTTTCCCGGGATGGATCAATGGACAGGAATGAGACTGAATGCCACTCACACTAGCCAATCCAGCAGAAGGGCTTTATAGATCGTTGATGATGATGCAAATGAGAGCTTGCACTGTGCTGGGCTCACCTGGAGGGGTCTCACTTGCCCCCCAAACAACTTCCTTTCACAAAAAGGAGGTCATTTGTCCCTTCTCACACCTTCAAATGGTAGAAATCAGATCATGAAATATTTCAGAACTCCACAAATAGTTTAAGCTGTGAGTTCAAGGAGACATTTAGCTTTCTGTGGTAATTCCATCCTGGTTTGCACTGTTACTTGCATTCTTGGGGGTTTTTTATGTTATTTTCTGATAGGTATTTTCAGATCCTTATTATTTGGTAGTGTATCATATTTGATGTGACATGATAATTGACTTTAGGAAGCATTTACCAAAATATCTTGGCCAGGGGACTTCCCTGGTGGTTAAGACTTTGCCTTCCAATCCAGGGAGTGCAGGTTTGATCCCTGGTTGGGAAGCTGAGATCTGGCATGCCTTGCAACCCTCCCCCTACCCCCCACCAAAAAAAAAAAAAAAAGAAAGAAAGCAGAAACAATGTAACAAATTCAGTAGAAACTTAAAAATTTAGTCCACATCTGAAAAAAATCTTTTAAAATTAAGTCTTGGTTGACTTTCTGATTTTTGAGTACTTCTGAGGCATCCCTTTCAGATTTCTATGGGAAATGAAACCACAAGCACATAGTCAGGGAGCCGGGGAACTGTGCTGCTCAGCTGCAAAGCTCATGGAGGCAGGTTCTCCTGGTTGAGTTTTGTCTCTTCTTGGCACTGTGACCTGCACACATTAGGTGCTCCATAACTGTGTATTGTGTGAACGAACAGAAAAGGTCACAAAACAGGAGTGAGCTGTCGGTCTCCCGGAGCATCAGTGCGGTAAGGATGGGGATGGTTCCTGACGCAGCTCCTCCCCACGCTGGCGTTGCTGTCTGCTCAGGAGCGGCAGGCCTTCAGGCAGCTGTCCAAGCTCCGTGCATCCTCTCCCGCCTCCCAGGAGCGTTTTCTGGACCACATGAGAAGACAGACGTGGCAGACTGGGATGTGAGCGTCAGGCAGTGCGGCTCAGGATTGTGGGAGAGCCCCGGCGGATCAAGGATCCGGCAGGATGAGCCAGTGGCGGCTCTAAATAGAGATACCCAGGATGACTAGGTCAGCAGTGGTGGATGGAGAATTAGCATCCTTGGCTTCGAGCCCCTTCCCTGTAGGAGTTGGGTCTAGGCTGTGTCCCAAAATGAGGCGGGTGCATTCCCTCCAATTTCTAAAATCAAGTCTAAGCCAGCTTTCCCGTGGATTCTGTGCACGCGGCCCTCATTTTACTGAGTTTTGCAGATACTGGTTTTCTCCACACATTGAAGGTTTGTGGCCACCTGCGTCAAACAGGTCTTCCGGTGCCATTTTTCAACAGCATTTGCCCACTGTGTGTCTCTGTCGCATTTTGGCAGTTCTCACCTTACTCAGATATTTCACTCTGTTTGTTATGGGGACTGCGATCGGCGATTTTTGATGTCGCTATTGTAATTCTTTGCAGGGCACCGTGGGGGAGCAGCCGTATAAGAAAGCAGACTTGATTGGAAATGTGTGTGTTCTGACTGCTCCCCACTCTCAGCCATTCCCCTGACTCCCTCTTCTCAGTCTCTCTGTTCCCTGAGACGCAACAGTATTGAAATTGGGCCAGTTAATGGCCCTACAAGGTCCTCTAAGCATTCAAGCGAAAGGAGGAGTCACATGCCAGGCCTCTCACTTTAAATCAAAAGTCAGAAGTGGTGAAGCATAGTGAGGGAGGCTCCTCGAAAGCCACAACAGGCCAAAAGCTAAGCCTTTGGCCATTTACCCATGTTGTGAACGCAAAGGAAGAGTTCTTGAAGGAGGTGAAAAGTGCTCATCCAGCGACCACACGACTGATAAGAAAGCACAATAACCTCACTGCTGTCGTGGAGAAAGTTTTAATGTTCTGGACAGAAGGTGTGAACAGCCACCACATTGCCTTAAGCCAAAGTCTAATCCAGGCAAGGTCCTAACTCTAAAGATCTCTGAAGCCTGAGACAGGTGAGGAAGCCGCAGGAGAAAAGTCTGAAGCTGGCAGAGGCTGGTTCGTGAAGTCTGCGCAAGGAAACCGTCTCTCTAGCATCAAGTGCAGGGCGAAGCCAGCAAGTGCTGATGTAGGAGCTGTAGGTCATCCGGAAGACCTAGGTAAGATGATCAGTGAAGGTGGCTACAGTAAGCCACACAGTTTCAATTTATTGGGTTGGCCAGAATCCCAGCAGATGGACCAGATGAAGTTTTTGGCCAGCCCGATAGATGAAACAGTCTTATGTTGGAAGAAGACAGCATCAAAGAGTTTCATAGCTAAAGACAAGTCAATACCTGGCCTCAAAGCTTCAAGGGACAGGCTGACTCTCTCATTGAGGGTTAATGCACCTGATGCCTTTCACTTGAAGCCAGTGCTCATTTACCATTCCAGAAGTCCTAAGGCCCTTAAGAACTAGGCTAAGTCTACTCTGCCCTGTGCTCTATAAATAGAACAACAAAGCCTGGATGATGGCTCATCTGTTTACCACATGGTCTATTGAATATTTTAAACCTACTGTTGAGAGCTACTGCTCAGAAAAGAAGATGCCTTTCAAAATATTACTGCTCATTGACAATGCACCTGGTCCCCAGAAGCTCCGATGGAGATGTACAACAAGATTAACATTCTCATGCCTGCAAACACAACCATTCTGTAGTTCATGGATCAGAGAGTAATTTTGATTTTTAAGCCCATTAAGAAATATTTCATTATACCATACCTGCCATAGGTAGTGATTCCTCTGATGATCTGGGCAAAGTCAATTGAAAACCTTTTGGAAAGGAGTCACCATTCTAGATGTTAAGAACATTCGTGATTCATGGGAAGAGGTCAAAGCACCAGTGTTAACAGGAGATTGGGAGAAGTCAAGTCTAACCCTCACTGATAACTCTGAGGGGTTCAAGACTTCAGTGGAGGAAGTAATGGCAAATGTGGAAACAGCGGGAAAGCTAGAATTAGAAGTGGAGCCTGAGGATGCGCCTAAATGGCTCCAACCTAATGATAAAATTTGGATGGATGAGAAGTTGCTCTTATGGATCAGCAAAGTGAGTGGTTTCTTGAGAAGACGTCTACTCCTCAGAAGATGCCGTGAAGATGGTTGACGTAACAACAAAGAATTTAGTGTGTTCCTCAACTTGCTGATGAAGCAGCAGCAGTAGCTTTGAGAGCCCCGACTCCAGTTTTGAAAGACGTTCTACTGTGGGAAAAGCGCTCTCAAGCAGGGTTGCATGCTACAGAGGAATCGTTCATGAAGGGAGCAATCAATGTGCAAACTTCGTTGCTGTGTTATTTCAAGAAATTGCCACAGTCATCCCACTGATCCTCTTTCTCCAGTACAAGTGCATTTAAAAAGGGCTTAATAACATAACTTTCACAGGGGCTGAAATTCTTACAGAAACTCACCACCATCTCTCCAATTCTTCTAAAACATAATAGTGCAAAAATTCTCCACAGGATGCAGAGTTAGCCTCTGCTTGAGATTTCAGTATCTACAGCGGAAGTAGTCTTTGCAGATTGTGTCATTCAAACCCTTCCTTTCTTCCGTGAGGAAACCAAGAGGGTCCACAGACAACTGTGACTTGACCTCCACTTCATGAGCTGTGGATCCAGCAGGCTGGTTCAGCATAAGCCACGTGTTACTGTGGCACTCAGCCTTTTATGCTCTCTGCACTTACAATACCATCAGTAAGCCAAGAGTGGTACGGTGGATACAGCCATTCATCGTATTGCTTACATTGTTCCAGGTGTTTGGGAAGCAACTTAGCCATGCGTCCAAGGTTAATAAAAATATTTTTGTCTTCTGACTCATTCCAGGGAATTTGTCATAAGTAAATTTTCTAAAACGTTTCTTAAAATAGTGAAAAAAACGTGACACTTGAAAAATGAGATAAGTAAGCAAATAAAAATAGGCTTCCCCCGTAGCTCAATTGGTAAGTAAGAATAAATTAAAGGGACTTCCCTGGGTGGTCCAGCGGCTGAGAGTCCACCTTGCAATGCCGGGGACGTGGGTTCCATCCCTGGCTGGGGAACTAAGATCCCACATACCTCGGAGAAACTAAGCCGGCATGCCGCAACTGCCAAACCCACACACCACGGCTAGGGAGTCCTCATGCCGTGGCTAGGACCCGGCTGAGACCCAAGGCAGCCTAATTGACTCATTTCTTAAACATGATGTTGCCGTTAAAATAATAGTTATGAAGGCTGCTGTTACTACTAAGTCGCTTCAGTCGTGTCTGACTCTGTGCAACCCCATAGACGGCAGCCTACCAGGCTCCTCCGTCCCTGGGATTCTCCAGGCAAGAACACTGCAGTGGGTTGTCGTGTCCTTCTCCAATGCATGAAAGTGAAGAGTGAAAGTGAAGTCTCTCAGTCGTGTCCGACTCTTAGTGACCCCATGAACTGCAGCCCACCAGGCTCCTCCGCCCATGGGATTTTCCAGGCAAGAGTACTGGAGTGGGTCGCCATTGCCTTCTCCAAGTTATGAAGGCTACAGAGTATTAAATAATGCAAAAATGTTTATGATGTTTTACTAAATAAACACAGAAGAATGCAATATAATACACTTCAATTAACATCTGTCAGCATCATCTGTGGACCCTGAGAAGGCTGGGAAGTCAACACGGAGTTCTGACGGTAGCTCGTCTCACTGGGTGGTGAAATTTTGTACATTATTTTTCGGTGTGATAATTTCCATAATTGCTGTTTCAATGCCATTTACTCAGTAATTTTAATCAGATTTTTAAAAATTCAACCTCACATTCCAAAGACATTTTCTTCCATTGATGAATATGTAAGAGCTATAGATGGTTCCTGGAAACACTTGGAAGAGAAAAGCAAGCAAATAGAAAAATATATATATCCTGTTGTTACGCTTATGTCAGACTTTCTCAACTTTTTATGTCTTTACTTGTTTAATTACTGATCTACTTGTTTTAATTACTTATTTAAATTGCTGGATTAGCATTTAAATGAAAAGCCTTTTTGTTTCTCTAATTTCTTTCTCTCTTTGATTTTATATCATCATGAAACAGTAGAATTTGAATTTTTATCTCACTCTCTAAAAATGAATGAATTCTAACTCCCCACAGGGAGGGACATAATTACAAGTATTCTTAGAGCCGTTCCAGACTCCAGGAGAGAAATGGCCAAGGAAATCCAGAAGTTTCTTCCTTGCACTGATGCCACCAGACCCCCAGCTAGGACGAGTCTGTGGTGGGGCTGGCCGTGCCCAGCGGGCATTTCTGCCCCAAGCTGACTAAACTGGGCCCCAAGTCAGGGCTGTGACGGAGGAACAGCCTTGTTTTGTCCATAATTCAGACGCTCAGCACTGGCACTGACGTGCCCAGGGAAAGGTTTTGTTTGGCCCACAGAGCAGCTTTGTACAAACTCACTGTCCACATTTCTGGCTTTGCTCTAAAAACGGGAAGATCTGGCAGCAGCAAGACATACTATTCTCACAAGTAACAGATCTGGCTGGTGGGGCCAGGGCAGCTGGCCCATCCCCAGAGTGACCACAAGCCCTGGCTTCTGACCAGACTGGCCTCAGGGTGTCAGAACTTTTAGTCTACAGACAAAAGGGTAGCCTGAAAAGCCAGCATCTTTTGCAAGAATACTGTAGATGGCTGTGGTCCACAACACCTCTGTGGATTCTGGATTTCTTCCCGTGTCTGCGTGGTTCAGCACATCCTCTCTGTCCTTCTGTGTTTCTCCTTTTTGCCTTGGTGTCTCAGATGGTCCCTTCCTTTCTATTCCTGATAGTTTCGTTTACTTTTTCTCCCTTTCTTCCTTCCCTTCCTCTGTCTGCCTCTCATATGACAAGACAGAACAAAAGATAGAAGTGTTTTTCACTTATTTTAATTCTCATTTTCATTCTGTTTTTAACCTTTTAGATTGTGTATAATTGTATATATTTAACTTTATAAATTGTATAATTTAACTTTTTCAACTATTTTCCAATGTTTATTTTCTGTTTCTATTAAAGATTTTTTTATTGAAATGTAGTCGATTTACAATGTTGTCAGTTTCTGCTGTACCTCAAAGCAATTCAGTTTATATATATATAAATATACATATATATAGGCTTCCCTGGTGACTCAGATGGTAAAGAATCTGCCTGCAATGCAGGAGACCCACAATCTCTAGGTCAGGAAGGTCCCCTAGACAAAGGAATGGGAACCCCCCCCCCTTCCTGGGAAATCCTGCGAACAGAGGAGCCTGGTGGGCTGCAGTCCGTGGGGGTCACAAAGTCAGACACAGCCGAGCAACTAACACTTTCACTTTCATATACACACACACACACCCCTGTCTCTGTGTGTGCTCAGCCGTGTCCAACTCTGCGGCCCCATGCAGTGTATGTGTGTGTGTGTATATGTGTGTGTGTCTGTATACATATCCCAAACTCCCAATCCTTCCCTCTCCTGCTTTTAATTTTAACATAGGTGAGTAGACTATGTTACATTAATACTTGTGTTTTTAAAAGACCTGAAAAGACATCCGGTCGCAGCTCTGTCTTTCTGCCCCAGACCCGTTCCTCTGGAGGGGAGGCTGGGCTGATGCCGCTCTGCGCTCACAGCTGCACAGCATCATTCGACCTTAAGGATGAGTCTTCTCTGAACGAGACCCTGGGCTACACGAGGAGGTGGGTGGCGGGATACCAGATTCATAAAACACAGTGTCTACTTCTGGGAAACTTTCAGCCCAAGTATAAAAGAAGTCAGCATCTGGATGAAATGTGTTCCAAGTTGCTGTCCCACGTGGGACGGGAATAAGGAAGGAAGGAGGAAAGGGTGTTGGCCCTGACAATAGATGAGGTCTTGAAGAGGGAGCATTCCAGCCACCCCTGGAAGGCAACTGTGGTCTGCAGACCAGTGGGGAGTGGGATCCTCACAGCGTGAACAGATGGAGTCGGAGGGTTCTGGCCAGACCATGCCGAGAAGTCGTGATCTGGTGAGCTTGTCCAGGAGGGGCCTGGGAGGCTGTGGCTTGAAAGTCCTGGAAAAGAGAAAGTCACATGTGGGTCCTCTCTACTCTGTCGGAGATTGGAATGGATGGGATTTTCAAGGACAATTGTGTGTTTTAGGAAAGTAAGTCTAGACTCCTGTATGAGAGGGTATTTGGAGAAGAGAAAGATTCTAGGTCAGGAGCCCACAGGGGCTGCTTCAGGTCCAGATAAAGAGAGACGATGCCCTGAATGGAGGGAGAAAAGCAGAGATGGGATGGGTTTACGTCATGTTGTGGAGGGAGAACCGGAAAGACACAGTGGAGATGCTGTGTGTGCAGGCAGCTGAGAGCTGAAGCAGAGGTCTGGGTCATCCAGGGGATTTGAGCCTTGTTGGTGGAAGAGTGGGCCATCTCAGGGAAGTCGGAGATCTCGGTCAGGAGACGTCAGGCCAGGTGGGCGGACGGCCAGGGAAACTTTGAGGAAGAGGATGTGCGAGGTTTACCCAGGATAAATCAACTGATGATCGATGTTTGAGTGTTCACAGTGTGACAAGAAGTAAAACACGGTATATTATCTTATTAACTGAAATCCTTAGGAATCTTGTGAGTGGGAACATTTACTATTTATTTTATCGATAAGAAGGCTGAAGTTTATGAAGGTTAAAATAATTTTTTCTGAGTAACATAGCTGATAACTGGGACTCCCGAGAGCTGAACTCAGCTTTGCCTAATTCCAAACAAAGTTATTTTTAAATTGCATAGAGGATACAGCCGGAGCATTTGCACCCACAGGGATCCGGGGGGACTGAGGCCATCACCTCGAGACTGAGAAGCGTGCCCAGCTTCAGATGCATTTTCATACCTGTGGTCCCCCATGGCATGTCACAGGATTGCTCCTGGAGGCCACCTCATATTGACTAAAATAAAGATTACAGGTGCAAAATGGTGCGTCAGCTTAGCATAATGCAAAATTCGATGATGCATCTAAGTGCACGGAATGGTCCATTTCCAAGGTTAGAGGGAAGTCGGCTTGGGAAGCTGCCGGGAGACTTTTCTCGGCCGCCGAGCTTTATCGTCCTTGCAGTCTGTTTTCTAGTGACTGCGGTCTTCTCTGGCTGGCTCAGGCAGTGCCGGAGCAGCACCAGGGCGTCTGATCCCGCATAAAGTGATTTCTTTGGGAAGGAGGGGCCCAGGTACGGGCGTACTGCCTGGTCCGGGAGCCCCCTTCTCCCTCCCTGACTAGGGAGGGCGCGACCACAGTGGTCCGCGTGTCGTTTGGTCGCCCTGCCGTGGACTCCACAGGGCCCTCCGTCTGTGTGTTCAGCCCCTCAGCCGTGTCCGACAGCGTCCTCTTGGAGCTCATTTAACCTGGTCACTGTTTGGCTTTTGTTTCATCATTACTAATCTTGTGTATTTCACTTGTGTATTCTTTTTTTCCTTTTATGAGGAGACTGTTTTCACAAAAGAGCCTGTGGGTATATTGATGCTTTCTGCTCTTCGTTTCCCTTCTATTACTCGGTAATTTGGAGCAGCCTACATTTTCTTTCTTTCTCTCCCACATGGGCCCCCTCTCCTTCTCTGCACTCATGATCACACACGTGTGTATCTAGTCCAAGAAAACAGGGCAGAACCATTTAGATGTGCGTCTCACCAGAAACATGCCCCCCCCCAAATCTATGTAGACCAGTATTGTTGAAAGTTAGAATGGTGTTATTAAAACATTGTATCACTGACAACTAAATAGCCCCAAATAATGCAAAGTGTAAACTATATACTGATCTCACTAGTGAGCATAAACGTGAAAATTATAAATAAAATATCGGCAAGTAGAGTTCAGTCATGTATGAAAATAATAGTGTTCTCTGAACAGTAAGGTGTGATCGTTTCAACAGCATTCAGGTGTCAGGAAATCAATCAACAGAATTTACTGCAACTGCACATTAACAGGAAAATACTTGTAACTATGTCACAAGATGCTGAAAGGGCATCTGATAAAATTTATCAACCACTCCTGACAAAAATTCCAGGTAAGATAACAGTAAAAACTGCTTAAATAGCATAAAGACTATGTATCATGGACCAGTGAGCAAAGAAAATCATTCTAAATGGCAAACAATAAAACCATTTCAGTTATAGTCAGGAAGGAACACTCCACATCACCATTAATATTTAATACATTCTTGATGGTGGGAAATGCAGTATACACGCAAACTGCATGCTGAGTACAGGAAAATATATCTCTTTTCTGATCATATAATTCTACTTTAGAAAACCTAAAAGACATTAGTTTTTTAAAAAACTACAGTAATTAATAAGAAAATTCATTAAAATAGCTTTAGTACATAAATATAATAAATCAAAACCTTCTCTATTCCTTAACATGAATATCTAGAAATAGAAATGGAGAAAATATTGCATTTATAGCACACAAACTGTGCACAGACCTAGGATAAATCTAAGAAAAGTACTGAGTGTTAGAATAAAGCAAACTACAAAATCTTGTTGAAAATTTGAAAAAAAAAGATACAATGTAATCTTAAAAGTATTAAAAAGCACAGACATTACTTTGCTGACAAACATCTGTAGTCAAAGCTGTGGTTTTTCCAGTAGTCATGTATGGATTGAGATTTGGACCATAAAGAAGGCTGAATACCAAAGTATTGATGCTTTTGAACTGTGATGTCGAAGAAGACTTGTGAAAGTCCATTGGGCTGCAAGGAGATCAAACCAGTCCTCTAAAAGAAGTCAACTCTGAATTTTCATTGGAAGGACTGATGCTGAAACTGAAGCTGCAATACTTTAGCCACATGATGCGAAGAGCTGACTCATTAGAAAAGATCGGGATGCTGGGAAAGATTGAAGGCAGGAGGAGAAGGGGTCGACAGAGGATGAGATGGTTGATCTGATCTTTCATATGCTTTCCATGGACATGAGTTTGAGTAAGCTCCAGGAGATGGAGGGAAGCCTGGCGTGCTGCAGTCCATGGGGTTGCAAAGAGTCAGACACGACTGAGCAACTGAACAATAACAACAACAATGTAATCTTAGGTGAGAATACAGTATTTAAAATGTTAATTCTCTTAAAGTTGATATAAAACTTTAACAGAATCCTAATTAGAACTTTGAAACAATTAATGCTGAACATTTGATAAAATAGTTTAGTCAACATACATAGTATAGTCAAAGTTATGGTTTTTCCAGTAGTCATATACATATGTGAGAGTTGGACCGTAAAGAAAGCTGAGTGCCAAAGAATTGATGCTTTTGAACTGTGATGTTGGAGAAGACGCTTGAGAGTCCCTTGGACTGCAAGAAGATCAAACTGGTCCATCCTAAAGGAGATAAGTCCTGGGTGTTCATTGGAAGGACTGATGTTGAAGCTGAAACTCCAATACTTTGGCTACCTGATGTGAAGAACTGACTCATTGGAAAAGACCCTGATGCTGGGAAAAGATTGAAGGCAGGAGGAGAAGGGGACGACAGAGGATGAGATGGTGGAAGAGTCTGATACAACTGAGTGACTGAACTGACTAAAATCTTGCTTACTATTCTACTGTGTGGCTTTATCTTCACTTGCTCAGTCCTTACTAAGGGTATTTAAAGCAGATTCCTATTATTCATGGCAACTATGTTTCAGAAAGTCTCCACAAACACTGTTCCTAGGGGATATACAGGGGTAGGTTCCTGAGAGCCTTGGTCACAGTACAGATCACTAATTCAGGTGAAACCAATTGCTTCAGAGTCATTTCCTTCCTTTATTGTTGCATGAGAAAACAGAGATGAAAATTGTTCAGGGTGACGTGATTTTTAGAACACCTGACCTGCCCCTTGAGAAACCTGTATGTGGGTCAGGAAGCAACAGTCAGAACTGGACATGGAACAAGAGACTGGTTCCAAATAGGAAAAGGAGTACGTCAAGGCTGTAATTGTCACCCTGCTTATTTAACTTATATGCAGAGTACATCATGAGAAACACTGGTCTGCATGAGGCACAAGCTGGAATCAAGATTGCCAGGAGAAATCTCAGTAACCTCAGATATGCAGATGACACCACCCTTATGGCAGAAAGTGAAGAGGAGCTAAAAAGCCTCTTGATGAAAGTGAAAGAGGAGAGTGAAAAAGTTGGCTTAAAGCTCAACATTCANGGTTCAGTCTTTTACAACTGAACTTTTCTAAGGATCTGTCCATTTCATCCAGGTTATCCACTTTATTGCCATATCATTATTCATAATAATCTCTTATAATCCTTTGCATTTCTGCATTGTCTGTTGTAACCTCTCATTTTTCATTTCTAATTTTGTTGATTTGATTCTTCTCTCTTTTGTTCTTGATGAGTCTGGCTAAGGGTTTGTCAATTTTGTTTATCTTCTCAAAGAATCAGCTTTGTTTTATTTATCTTTACTATTGTTTCTTTCCTTTCTTTTTCACTTATATCTGCTCTGATCTTTATAATTTATTTCTTTCTACTAATTTTGGGGGGGGTTGTTATTTTTCCAGTTGCTTTAGGTGTAAAGTTAGGTTGTCTGTTCTATGTTTTTCTTGTTTCTTGAGGTAGGATTATATTGCTATAAACTTCCCTCTTAGAACTGCTTTTGCTGCATCCCATAGTTTTTCAGTTGTCATGCTTTCATTGTCATTTGTTTCTAGAAAATTTTTTTTATTTCCCTTTTGATTTCTTCACCTGTTGGTTACTTAGAAATGTACTGTTTAATCTTCATGTGTTTGTGTTTTTTACAGTTTTTTTCTTGTAATTGATATCAAGTCTCATAGCATTGTGGTCAGAGAAGATATTTGATACAATTTCAATTTTCTTAAATTTATTGAGGTTTGATTTGTGACCCAAGATGTAGTCTATCCTGGAGAATGTTCCATGTGCACTTGAGAAGAAGATATATTCTTCATTTGAATGGAATGTCCTGAAGATATTAATGAGATCCATCTCATCTAATGTATCATTTAAAACCTGTGTTTCTTTATTAATTTTATGCTTTGATGATCTGTCCACTGGGTGAGTGGAATGTTAAAGTCTCCTACTATGNATATTCTTCATTTGAATGGAATGTCCTGAAGATATTAATGAGATCCATCTCATCTAATGTATCATTTAAAACCTGTGTTTCTTTATTAATTTTATGCTTTGATGATCTGTCCACTGGGTGAGTGGAATGTTAAAGTCTCCTACTATGGTGTTACTGTCAATTTCTCCTTTTATGTCTGTTAGTGTTTGTCTTATGTATTGAGGTGCTCCTATGTTGGGTGCATAGATATTTGCAATTGTTATGTGTTCCTCTTGGATTGATCCCTTGATCATCATGTAGTGTCCTTCCTTAACTCTTGTAATATTCTTTATTTTAGGTCTATTTTGTCTTATAATGAAGATTTCTATCTCAGCTTTCTTTTGCTTCCCATTTGCATGGAATATATTTTTCCATTCTCTCACTTTCAGTCTATATGTGTCTTTAGGTCTGAGGTGGGTTTCTTGTAGACAGTATATATATGAGTCTCGTTTTTTTAAATCCATTCAGCCGGTCAGTGTCTTTGGCTGGAGCATTTAAACCATTTACATTTAAAGTAATTATTGATACATATGTTCCTATTGTCATTTTCTTAGTTGTTTGGTATTGATTCTGTAGATCTTTTTCTTCGCTTGTATTTCTTGACTATATAAGTCCCTTTAACATTTGTTGTAAAGCTGGTTTTGTGGTACAGAATTCTGTTAATGTTTACTTGTCTGAAATGCTTTTGATTTCTCCATCAATTTTGAATGAGATCCTTGCTGGGTACAGTAATCTTGGTTGTAGATTTTTNAGGAGATCAGTCCTGGGTGTTCATTGGAAGGACTGATGCTGAAGCTGAAACTCCACTATTTTGGCCACCTGATGCAAAGAGCTGACTCACTTGAAAAGACCCTGATGCTGGTAAAGATTGAAAGCAGGAGGAGAAGGCGACGACAGAGGGTGAGATGGCTGGATGACATCACTGATTCAATGGACATGGGTTTGAGTAAACTCTGGGAGTTGGTGATGGACAGGCAGGCCTGGCGTGCTGCAGTTCATGGCGTCGCAGAGAGTTGGACATGACTGAGCGACTGAACTGAACTGAACTGAACTGGAACATCTAATGTTTGCCTGTGGTCATAGGATCATTTGTAGAGTGATGCATGCCAAGCTGATGATACCGGGCTCTTTTACGGGCGTGAGGGTCCGTACAGCAGTGCCAGTGCTTCAGAGCAGACATACAGGTTGAAGGGAAACACAGCATTTCTGATTATTCCATTTATGTAAAATCACCTGTGTGCTATGAAGAAATTTGAAAGAAAACATGAGTCCTCTATCCACTGACTTGTGACTCAGTGTCCATGGAGGTGCAAAGGCAGGTTGCCAAATCAGGTGTGGAATGCGTTTCTATTTTAGGAACAAATCTGCTTAATATAAGCTTCTAAATGTAATAGTGAGCAAAGGAATGTATGCTTAACAATGTATGTCAGTTGCACGGCCGTGTCCGACTCTTTGCGACCCCATGGACTGTAGCCCGCCAGGCTCCTCTGTCCCTGGGATTCTCCAAGCAAGGTTACTAGAGTGGGTTGCCATGCCCTTTTCCAGAGGAGCTTCCCAACCTAGGTCTCCTGCATTTCAGATGTAAACCGTCTGCGCTACTAGGGAAGCCCATGCTTAAAGATACAGAGAGGTTGGGAATCTTGTGGGAAAATAATTGTTTTTATGTTTATTTACATCAACTTGTTTCAATAGATACAATATGCTTTGTTGAAATTTGAAAAACAACAAATAAAGTGTAAAAGAACATTATGTAACTGAACATTATTCCATTAGCCAAAAAAAGGACATAGCCATATTTAACAGACTTTAGCAAGTTTGCTGCAAAGGAATTTTATTAATAAATTTTGAAGATGACACCATCAGGCACAGTCTCAGTGCAAGATTTTGAGTTATGTTATATGTAATGTTTTAAAATTCTTTTTTTTTTCTTTTAGGAATCATTAAGAGCCATCAGATATGAAATATCTCCAGATAGAGAGTATGCTCTTTTTTCATATAACGTGGAACCAGTGAGTACTCATCTTTCCTGTTTATAGAAATGTGTTTCTTTATTCTAATACCATATTGAGTATTTTTCCTTGAATCTCTCTTCTTACTGATCTTTGAATCCTGTAATAGTTAATGGATTCTGGGATAGTCTCCTTTTATGCCACACTGCCACCTAGGAGAGAGGAAAGGTATGAAAATCTTTTTAGCAGAGGGGGGGAAAAAAAAAACACTCCTTTAAAGGCCTATTTCGTAGGATTTCCTTGGTAACAAAAAGTTGTCCTTTTATAGATTAATTTACCCCTTTGTAAATTATTTTTCTTGCCATTTTCTCAATCACACCATACATTTTATCCTAAGAACAAANTGGGAGAGGGCAAGGGTGGGATGATTTGAGAGAATAGCATAGAAACATGCATATTACCATATGTGAAATAGATGACCAGTCCAAGTTTGATGCATGAAACAGGGCACTCAAAGCTGGTGTGCTGAGATGACCCAGAGGGATGGGATGGGGAGGGGTGGGAAGGGGGTTTGGGATGGGACACACATATACACCCGTGGCAGATTCATGTCGATGTATTGTGGAAGCCACTACAATACTATAGAGTAATTAGCCTCCAATTAAAATTAATTAAAAACAAATAACTTGAGACTTTATAATCACAAGGGATTGGCTATAAAGTATTGAAATCAAACTTATGGACTGACTTAGCAACTCTACTACAGCTCAACTGATGTAATTCCGAGTGTATGAGCTCCTATTTGCAACCACTGTAGTTACTGTGGCGTGCTTCTGGTATCGACCCACCAGCCAGTCCCTCTTCATTAGAAGAACTGATGAAACCTTTGCCCCGTAGTGACTAAGGGAAAGGAATTCTTAACTCTTCAGCTATTGAACTAAATCTTTCTGCGTTGTCTGCAAGCCTTTTCTGGGCCTTCCTCAGGGAACCAGCTGATTCCAGTGGTTCTTGCCAGATGACTCCCTTACACGTTTCCGTGAGTCAAGGCTGAAGTCAGCATTGCAGGGAAGTATCTAGCCTCCGTCTGCAGCTGTCCACAGGTCCAACTGTGAGGAGCAGGGCTGTGGTCAGTGGCATTTCTGCAGCCGTGAGGATGGTCCTAGTGGGACTTACTGCCTCCAGTGTGGACGCTGCCCAAGAACCACTGGAAGGGCACCAACCCCCCACCAACAGTTCTCAGGAGCCCCTTTGTTCTGTGATTAAATCTGGGGTCTCAATCCTGACCGCCTTACCTCCAGCAGCAGAATTTACCAGGAAAACTGCTCCCCTGATTTGTTAGTATCCTGGTGTGTGGCTCTTTAAGTGTTGAAGGCCGGGCTGTCTGGGGGTCTTCCTCTGCTTGGTCATTGGAAACCGCCCCACGACTTTGCGCTGTGTGCCGTCACACAGCTCGTGAAGCACCGTGTGTGGTTGTACGGGGCCGTGGATGTCCAGCTGCTGGTCAGAGTTTTCAGGAGCCCCTGCTCCAGGCTGAGCCGACGTCTCGGGTCCGCTCCCTGTCTCTGGAGGGAGTAGATCCTTCCTGTGCCAGAAGTTCGGTCGTGGTTGGTAAGTTTTGTTTTTGAAGTTTAATGACTTTTGTTTGTTTCTGAAGTGAAAGCTGCTTAGCATTTCGGGGGATTGTTGTTGTGTTGTCTTGACATAAAGCTGGTTTGAAGTGCACACGCACAGAGTTTTGGGGTTTTTGTTTTGTTCTTTTTGTCTTTCTATTCCGGTTTCAGAGCTAGACTCAAAAGCTCAGAATTGGACATGGGAAAATGTGGACCTCACAATGGTCCTTTTCTCCACAAAATGCCAACATTGTTGAGGTGATTGTGTGTGAGAGAGAGAAAGCGAGCGAGCAATGCTGCTCCAGAGGGGAGAAAGAGAGTTGAACTGACCTGCGGCACTCTATGGGGCCAAAAGTATTGATTAATGTTTTGGAGAATAGCTTCTGTAGGTGCTTGAAATATTTATTTGTATCATGAAGTGTTACAAAAAGAGGCTTTCTGGGCGTATCTGTAGGCAGCAGGAAAGTCTAATGAAGCCACGCATGCAGCTCTGGGCGTGCAGCTTGAGTGACTGTAACAAGTGACAGCCTGTGTGCGGTGACCTGTGGCATGCCCTCTGACCTGTGAGGTGCCCTCTGACCTGTGGCATGCCCTCTGACCCGTGGTGTGCTCTCTAACCTGTGGCATGCCCTCTGACCTGTGAGGTGCCCTCTGACCCATGGCATGCCCTCTGACCTGTGAGGTGCCCTCTGACCCGTGGTGTACCCTCTGACCCGTGGTGTCCCAGACCAACCCTTTGACCTGGCATGCCTTAATTAAGAACAGGCATTAATTGGTCCCTGTGCTGCTTCTCTGGCTCTTCTCCAACCAGATAACCTGCAGATGTGTACGCAAGGTCACTAGTCTCCCCTGGCTTTCGCCTTAGACTGATGGCCTGCTGCCCTGCGGGGAGGCCCGACTCCTCCGCGTGCTATTGGCAGCCCTGTCTCTGTCCGCCGCCCGCTCTGACCTCAGGGCCTTTGAAGCCAATCCGCCCTCTCCCACCGTCTCTGGGACTTTCTGCCCACCAGGATGGGACATCTCCTCCAGGTGAAGGAAGAAGCTTGTCTGTAGACGAAGAGGCAGTGGGGCCATCGAGTGTCTCTTGAGTGACTCTCTTTCTTTTTCCCAATAACGCTTGAGTGATGGCAGAGGAGCGGGGAGTTGGGAGAGAGCAGAGGGACCTGCTGGCCTCTCCCCTCGAGGGGCTGGGGGCGGGCAGGCTGCAGGGCTGGTGCGTTGCGGGTGCGGGTGTGGGAGGCCCCACAGAGCATTA